>CABHPQ010133842.1:0-22285 GCA_902168405.1 Peromyscus aztecus
AAGTACATGTGTGTGTGTGTGTGTGTGTGTGTGTGTGTGTGTGTGTGTGTGTGTGTGTGTTGGGGGGGGTTCGTCTCCTGAAAGTTGTTATCTGACAGGACGTGCACATGGCACTTGTGTGGATTCAAGGTTTGTCCCCCCCCCTCACACACACACACACACACACACACACACACACACACACACACACACACACAGAAGCAGACCAGAAGGCAAAGACTTTGAAGACTCGAGTTCTTAACCTCCTCCCCAACTGAATAACTACAAGATACCGGAATGTCTGAAACCAGCAAAGGCTGGGCTAACTGAACCCAAAGGCTCTGTGCTTACACACCTCTTCACAAATGCAAAGGTGACTCTGACTTAGCTCCACTTCTTTGTGAACTTCCTCAACCACACCTAACAGCCAGAAAGTGGCAACCACAAAGTAAATAAACTCAGATAGCAAGTTAGTGAACGAAATAAAAATTTCAAATCCTATTATTGGATTAAAAAGAACTATTAAAGTTACTTTTAATAAGCAAAACACAAGTGTATCAAGGGAGAGCCCGTCCATCTTGCAGCAAGCACAGGACACTCAGGAATGCTGACAAGCTTGCTGCTGGTTGGAGACAAGGCAGTCATGACAAGACTGAGTTTAATGTGATGTTCTCACACTCAATATCAAGAATCCCATAGGGTCACACAAAGAAATAAAGTTAAAAGGATTTATTTATTTATTTTTTCTAGACAGGGTTTCTCTGTGTGTCCCTGGCTGTCCTGGAACTCACTCTGTAGACCAGGCTGGCCTTGAACTCATAGATCTGCCTGCTTCTGAGGGCTGGGATTAAAGGTATGCGCTACCTGGTGATTATTTTGGAAACAGACTGTGGCCAGGCATGATGGTGCATGCCTGGAACACCAGCAGCACCCAGGAAGCAGAGACAGGAGGCTTGAGATGTGCACATTAGGCTAGGTGCGGTTACAGTAAAACCTAGTCAGGAAAAGGAGGCTGTTTCTAGGAAGAACACAATAAGGACACATTTGAATTTTTTTTTAAAGATGTATTTATTTATTATGTATACAGTGTTCTGTCCACATATATGCCTGCACTCCAGAAGAGGGCACCAGATCTCATTATAGATGGTTGTGAGCCACCATCTGGTTGCTGGGAATTGAACTCATGACCTCTGGAAGGACAGCCAGTGCTCTTAACCTCTGAGCCATCTCTCCAGCCCCTGTCATTTGAATTTTAATTTCTCTGATTTTTACTTGATAAAATGGTCTTTAAAACATACTACAGCCGGGAAGGGTGGCGCACGTCTTAATCTCAGCATTCAGGAGGCAGAGCCAGGTGGATCTCTGTGAGTTTGAGGCCAGCCTGGTCTACAGAGCGAGATACAGGACAGGCACCAAAACTACATGGAGAAACCCTGTCTTGAAAAAACCAAACCACCAACCAAACAAACAAACAAAATCAACAAAAAAAACACACCATACTCCAAAGTAGGAAAATTTAGTGCACAGAGATGAGCATCTGAAAGTCAGCGACTGTGGACAGGTGTGGGAACTACAGGTCTCATCACATTTAAAATGCAGAAATGAGTTTCTACTCCAAAACCCTGAAGAAGACAGTGAAGACAACCACACAGTGCTAGTTTGCTATCCTAACTAGCACTGGAAGATTATCCTTGATCCAACAAGGTTCCCAATTTCTAAAACTTGAGTCAACAGGGATCAGACAGATGAAAAAATGCAGCTATACCTCTAGATGGGACCTGAGACAGATTTCTCTGAGTTCTTTCATATAAATTTTCATTATTTTGTATTTATCAAATATATTACCTACTAGGAGACATTAAAAAAAAAAACAACTAAAAACACACACTAAACATAACCCATCAAAAACTAAATAGAACTCCATCAGAATTAAAACTATTTAAAATGAGAAGACAAACTATAGATTTGGGGGGGAAAAGTCTACAGAATTCTTCCAAAATATATAAATGTTTTTCACAACACAGCAATGGAAAAGTCATGAAAATGGGGGATGTTTCACTAAAGGCATCTGGCGAGTGACAACAAGAACCCAGAAACGAGCTGCACATGGTGCACAGCATCTGCAGCCCCTCAGTGGACACAGTACAAAATCCTCCTCACACAAACGCAACAGGGCACAGTCATGAGTGGGACAATTCAAATCACGGAAACACAAAGTAAAATCACTGTGAGATGCCAGCACACAGCCAGCAGGATCCCTATGAAACACGTCAACGGTGTAAGGAAACTGGAGCCTTCCCATGTCCCAGGCGGGTCTGTAAACGGGCCAGCACATCCAAGACAAATTAAGCTCACCGTTGGCGCTAGTCATTTCATCCCTAGGAATCTACCGAAGAAATATGAAACCATGTTCCTGACAAGATCCATGCCGATGCTCACAGCAGAATTAATCATAAAAGTAAAAAGCTGGACATAATTTACATGCTTATCAACAGGTAAACAGGCAGGTCAATGTGACATCTGATCCACCTAAGTAGTATTGCTCACCAATAAAAAGGAGCTACTGATACTTGCCCCACCCCCCATTCCCCCCAAAAAGGATGGAAGTAAAAGACATTATGCCAGGTTGCAACTCTACTTATCGTATGATTCTATGTATATGAAATATTTTTTAAAAGGCAAATCACAGAGACAGAAAGCAGACCAATGGTTGCTTATGGCTACTAGTCAGGAAAGAGGTCAGCTGTAAGTGTGTAGCAGTAACCATTCTGAGACAAAGATGTTCTAATTGCAAATCGTGATAGCAGTTATACAGAGTTTATTTTTAAAAAGCTATTGAGATATCACAAATACTGGATGGAAGGAAGCCTTTAAGGAAAGCAAAAATGATAAAACAGTAAAGAGGGACTGTGTCCAAGGATATACAACAACTTAGTGTTACTTCAAATGGAGTTATCGTAAGTACTATGATTTCGGGTAAGCCTTATACAAGAATTCTGTAATTTAATGGTCAGGGAACACTTATGCCACCCTAGAGATACAGGAGACACCCTGACATGTAATCTGTAGTCTGGAAGCTCAGGAAAGGCAAGTCACACACTAAGACTTCATAAAACACACAACCTCTAAAACCAGTAAATCTCGACTTCAGTAATTTTGTGTTGTGGTTCATGACCTGCTTTCTTAACCCCTTCTGATAGGGTGTCTCCCTACCCCCATCGGTTCTAATTCTATTTCTTAGGACAACCACTTCCTTAGATTATTTCATAAAAAACCATTGAACTATTGCTTTCATGATTAATAATTCCTACCTCCTTCCTACTAGGTCTGAAAGAGTAAGGATGCTCAGGGTATTAATGTTGATGAACACATATACCACTGAAAATTCCTCTTAAAAAGTAGTCAGCATTGAGCATTGTCCAGATCATAGGGCTGAGACTGCAAACTACTTAGTTTCTTACCCAGTGACTGGGTGAGAAGAGCAGCAGGACCTGCACACACATCCACATTCAGAGCAGATCTTGGGTGGAAATCTGAAATGCCCTCAGGTTTTATCACTGATGTAACAGCACACTTGGAAACCTCCACAGCTGACCACATGTGACAGCTCACATAAAAATGTAGGCAAACTAAAACACCATAGAAATATCACCTTTAGGTTGTGCGTATAGGTAGGTGTACGTGTGTGAGTGCACAAATGAACTTGGTGTTTAAGCTTGCATTCTACCCTCCAAATAATTCATTACATGTATGCAAATAGTGTATTTTATTTTGTCAAAGAGAACTGATTTCTTGTTTTGTTACAAGTATTATAAAACAAGAGATTTCCCCTTAAAGGGTAATAAAAATATCATGTATCAATGTAGAATATCCATTTAACTTCAGCAACCAAAGGTTTAGAAGAGAAAACGATAGCAATGTCTTACAGTTGCTAAGCACCTTACCTTCGGGGGTGACTGCGGAAGGACAGACTTCTTTGAGGAGATCTCCGAGTGTATGCAGCTGTCCATCTGCGGCCACAGGACGGAAGAGCTTCTGAATGAAAGGCCGTTCAGTTGTAGTCTATTTGAGAAAGAAACACAACCCAAGGAAATAAGTCTTTGTTGCTGTTGCTGCTAACTACACACACACAGATCATAAACATGGTCCTGGTACTAGTGTCTTCTGATGTGGCTTAATCATAAATACACGAAATAATCATAAGTATCACTGATGCAATATCACTGGGGGGAAAAGGTTAACATAATAAATGCATGTAAATCAGATTCATGCAAATAAAGAATAGCAAACATTCTTAAAAATCAACTAGCTAGACTTCAAATAGCAAACCCGTTGCCCAATAGGGACAAAAGGCCCTGTCGAGAACTCTAATAAAAGTGATACCATACAATCACCAAATACAGAAATATACCCTGGCTGACTACTGCATTAAAAAGGAAATTTTTTAAGGGGCGAGAGATTTGGCTCAGGGGTTAAGAGCATTGGCTGCTCCTGCAGAGGACCACGGTTTGGTTCACAGCACCCACAGGATGGCTCACAACCACACCACTCCAATTCCAGGGGATTCAACACCTTTTTTGGCATCCATTGGTACCAGGCATGCATGCGGTGCACATACATACAGACAGGCAAAATACTCACACACATTTTTAAAAAAATCTTTAAAAAGAAGCTTTATAAATGAGTCTATTGTAAGAGAGTTACGAGTTAAGTGGAGCAAGACATTTGATAACAATGAATTCAGATTAAGCACCCAAGGTTTGATAGAGGTAAGAATTTCAGTGCCAGATGTGGGATACTTTCCTGAGAGTTAAAGGTCCAGAAGGCCCCGGAGACCACCAAAACAAAACAGGCTATTGCCATTGCTCTTGGTTGCCCACCATAACTAGATAGTAGGCCATATTGCTAAAGACACCACACACTTTGGTTGCAGGACATAGAGAAATCAATTTGGAACTGACCTGGAAATTCCTCCCTGCTGGCTAGCTTTCATAGTGCTGGAAGGTGCTACACAGGCCACTGGGGGAGAAAAACCATTAACAGTATTACCCAGTGGTGGTCCCTGCTTGCAACAATACTGACCTGCCAGACAAGACATACTCAAGACGTTGAAATAAAGGTGTGACTCTTGTGAGGGTAACCAAGTGCTTTCTGATTAGACCCAACGCTTGCTCCATAGGGAGGAATTCGTGCCTGACTGTAATCCCCTTGGCCGGGGAGCCACTGGTTCTAGTGGAACCCACTGCTGTTGTTTTGTTGAATGGCCATGCTGGTGAACTCGTTTCTACATGTTCACATTTATACCCAAGGCTAAGTGCTGCTCTAAACAGGTCAAAGAAGCTTCTTGCAGGGGCAGTGATACAGAGATGTATAACCGGTCAAAGCACTGAGAGTGAGTGAGTCACTGAGTGCTCATCCCTAAACAGGAAGTCTGTACCAACCCTCTTCCCCCAGGCTCAGAGCACATCCCAGGTCAGACAGCACAGAGGAGGGCTGTGAACTGCGGTCCCCTGGACATGACATGGCTGCTGCACCCATGCATCACAGCAGCTGTTGTCACCTGCACAAGACCAAACCAGTTAAGGGTGCTGCGTGGATGGGGGAAGGGCTCAGGAGTCCCTCCCAGAGCTGGCTGCTGAAGGAGTCATTATTCTTCAGATGTGTGGCTGATGGTAAGGCTCCCATGCCCCAGTGATGCCCACACCTATGTGCACAGCAGCATTAGGGGGACTGAGTTACTTAAAAAAAAAATAGAAGAAAATAAAAGAAGACACAGAAGGAAACGGGGTATGATCAAGGTAACTTTGCATTCATATGAAACTGTCCAGCGATAAGTAAACATATTCTTAGCTGACTACGGCACTAAGAAGGAAAGACTCCTCAGAAGAGCCCCTGTTGGAGTGGTGCACACACTGTGTGACCGGATCCAGTAACACTGCATTCTTAGCACACGTCTAAGGTCTGACAAAGTTATCAGGATAACCACCACAAAAAGAGTTAGTCCTAATAGTTGCATAGTCTATCCACTCTTAAAAGCCCATTTTCTTTTCTTCAGTGATCAGAGGAGAGAAGCTCTGCAATCAACTAGCTCAGGCTGGCCTGGAACTTACCATGCTGCCTCCACTCCGCCTCATGAGCGCTGGGATTGCAGACGGTGCGCAACAGCAGCTCAATAGCCCTATCCCTTCTGGCTGCTGTTAGAGGACTGTGACAAGCACAAGGAGGTAAATTAAGAGAATGAAAAATATTTCTTTTCACCTCAATTCTTAGTCCATTTTATGATGTTAAGTTTTAATTTTAAGCCTCCTGGTATTAAAAAAAAATTGCAAAATGTCTAAGAACAAAAATATGCCTAATCTAAGAATATGACTTTGAAAGACAAATCTTTTGGGGGAAATACGTATGTATGTACATATGTTGGCTTTTAATCAATCTTTTTGAAACACCTATCATTTAGAAACTAAAACACAAAGAAAAAACCATGCAAATGTAAGCAATTCAGTGGATACATAATAAATGTTAAAAATGGTAAGTGAACAACATAGCTGAGAATTTGTGGCCATTATAAAAATAAACTGTACAAAACAAAACTCAGCAACACATATCAGAAATAATTTGGTTCCCTTACTTATAAAGCCTATAGTTTCCTACACACATTAAATAAAAACTAGCATGTCCAGGTAACGGATTAACTACACAAAGATAATAAAGTTAGTGGAGGCCCAGAAGAAAAGAAATGGGACTAAGGTAATCACTTAAACTGTCACCACCCACTTCGGCTGTCTGTCTGTCTGTCTGTCTTCTGATGAAAGAGGCTTTTTCTCCAGACTAACGGGAAGCATGGGGACAGCCTCGGGAGGAGATGAAACGGGGACAGGCAGCGGCGTACTCCTACCTAAGGGAGGCACGCAGAATGCACTAGCAGGAACTGAAGCCAGCAACGTCACAGTAAACTCTAGAGGGTTTGGTTCTCTCATACCTAATGAGAAATGTGAGGTGGCTGAGTGACAAGAAAACTACTTAAAAACAACAGGTTAAACAGGAAAAGCCAAATAGTCATGTTAACAAGTTAAAATATTTTCATCACTGGAAAAAAAAATGCCCAATTATTTCTCAGAATAGCTCCTGTTCTCCCTCCCCCAGTTACAACAAAGATAAAACTTCTCACAATAAAACACCTTAACTCAATACCATAAATGGTAACCAAAGGAAAGTGCTGTTTGCATCAATCACAAATAAAATGCAGAAGAAAAAGCCTACCAAATACAGACAGGTAGGTCAACTAACACTGCATAAGTGCTAACAGGACAACTCTAGCTTGCTCCGGTCAACTTACTAGACCTATTCTAGTAAATTAGAAAATAGGAAACATACAGACTGTGGAAGAGGCACATTCTTACAAACTAAGATCAAGTTTGAGTTTCAGGCATTTATTAAACCACACATAACAAACAATTTAAGGTATTGTCAAAGAGTGCAGACTCTGATGTGATAGAGTTAGCTGGCAGTTCTTTCATTCATTACAGAGCCATGGACACAACGACCCAACTGTTCTGGAAGTAACTACATATGCAGACACACAGAGCTGTGGACAGATGAGGCTACTTTTCATCCTGCAGGGAAGCTGGAGTAGGAGGAGGTAAACAATTCAAAATAGCTTCAAGACCTCCCTGAAACTGACCAGATTCACTAGCCCCTCTCTGTCAGAGTAAGCAATAAAAGCTGGGAGGACCTCTCTGTTGAAGGAAAACTGAGCTACAGAGACCCTCAGACAAGCTGAACTGCAAAGATGACTCTGAGAGCAGACCAGCTATCTGAAAGAAGTTTAGATCAACTGAGACACCTGGACAGGACACTCTACTACCTGCCTGCAGGATGTTCAGTGCGCTCCAGCTTCCCAGCTTTTATGAGCTGTCATTCATGCTGGGGCAGGCAATGGTGATACAGCTGTCTTTGAGTCATTTCTGCTCCTCTAAGTAACCCCTCACCCATTCTCCTGCAAAAAACCCCAATAAAACCTACTGGTTCAGGAACTTGGATTTCAGTGGTGTCCATACTTTGGTCTGCCATTGGATCCCTACCTGGGGTGAGTAGATATGTATGTTGCGTCTCCCCAGGAAGACATTATGTCACACAACAATAAAGCTCAGGACTGCAAAACTTAGAAAGAGGTGAGGCAGGAGGATCAAAGTTTGAGGCCAGACTGGGTTGGATATTGAGAAAGGATGGGAAATGGGAAAGAAAAGTAAAGAAAATAGAAAGGAAAACCCAAACAACATGGACCAGATGGGGATTTGTTTTTCAATTATTGCAGAGGATTTTTGTTATGAATTGCAGGTATTTTAAAGGTTAAGAAAAAAAATCAAGCTGTATTGAACAAGAATTGGAATTAGCAATGTCTACCGATTGAGAATATAATTAGAGTTTCTTAATTAGGTAACAAGTACTATATGGTAAGAACTGCACCTACAACTTATAGAAGTGTTCAGAAGTGACCAAGATTGCTCAAATTTTTTAGACAAAAACTTTTATATTACTAACAAAATAAATTTAATTGTAAGGTATTAGAATAACTATGCTTTATATAAAAAACCTTAATAACCTAATTTTAAAAACCTGTAAACATGCTCAATTCTGCACAAAAGATACCTTCCAAAATTAAAAACCTCAACAATTATTAGGATCACCAAATTTCCTTGCTAGCAGTGAAATTTCTCCTACTCTATTGAAAGACTCCATAGTAAACCACATAGCTGATGCTATTCCATTCATAATGGTAAGGGCATCACAATGACTGGCATGAACAGAATTGCACAGAACAATGATTTTTCCTCTTTTTAAAATAGTATTAAGATTGTTTGTAACAAAAGCATGGGTGGAAGAACAGGAAGAACTATCCAAGCAGGACTGTGGCTGTAGCCTAGGATCTCTAGTAAATTATATTAGAAGTTTTCATTAAAGATCTGTAATGTACTTAATAGGGCATCATTATGCTAATACATACACAGATGGATAGCATACATGTAAATAACTGTAACATAGTAGTAATGAAACACAAACTAGGTATTGTGAGGAAACGCCATGAAGCCAGAGCACAAAATTTCACTATGAGGGCTCCAGTCACGCACAGATCAGTGATAAAGCACTTGCCTACCATGAGCAAGGCTGGATCTTCAGGGCCACTAGATTAAAAGAAAACATACCTGGACTTCTCACCAACAGGAACAGAAATAGAGCAACAGCAACACCAAACCCAACAAGTTATGTAAGTTTAAGTTCTAAGAGTAGAAGATGCCCCAGTAGGTATGAAGTAAAGCATAGAAAACAGAATGTAAACTTTAAAACACATCATTTCAAAAGACGATGAAAACCAAGGTGAGCTATAGATGGCCGTCAAGCTTCCAACTTAAAATAGAATCTTACTGATTTTTTAATGAAGAAAGAGATAATGACATTTCAGCATTCACCGGGACCTGGAATAACAGTACCTGCTAGAAATTAGTGGATAACAAAACCCAGCCAAGGGCCAGCGTGCAGACTGTAGCAGAATAAACAAGTGTGATTGGAATCCCAACTCCTAGCACAAAGCACTGACTCTAAGTGACAGCCAACACTGGGAGTCTGTTTTCTCAATCTGATAGCTGGGAAATGTTATCTGTGAATAACTATTATGCTGAAATAATAAGATAGGTAATACTTAAAATGTAAAATAAATACTGCAGTTGGTGGTAACAAAGGCTAATTCTTTTCACTCCTGACTTCTAAACCACTATTAAGTGAAAGGAATAGTAGTTGTTACAGAACCAATTACAGAGAGAATCAAAAGTAATTAACATTCCACCTTCAGTTTCCTTTGATACTTTATTAATTCAAATAAGCACTCATGGCATAAAGTCAAAGCTTTACACAGGACGCGCTGCCAGACTTACCAACAGCAACGTGACAGAGGCTTGAAACTGTCACGACACATGTGGCTCAAGATAGACTCATGCATGTCAGATTTTCATCACATGCTTTTCAGAAGTAGGTTCATATTTAAATTAGCTTAAGAATATACACAATTACAAGAGCCATTAAATAAAAATAACAGAGCAGTTTAAATCAACGTTTGGGACTTTACAGTAAACAGTCTCTGGTGAGGACCCGGAAGAGGAGCAGTGGGATCCCTTTATCTGGGATGGAGGGAAATGGAGACTTGAAAATAAGCATGCTGAGTAGTCCTGCTAAAAGAGTCTGAAGTCTACTTTTAATAATCCTAACACCACCAAGAAATAATAATTAGCATTTGCAAAGCTGTCATTATTACAGTCAGGAACACTTAATCTCCAAAGCAGCAGAGTCTTAATGAGTAAATGAAAAGCATACATTCAAATACATCCTCACATCTGGTTTAAAGTTTGTTTTGTCTCACTGAAATTATTATATTTATTATAATTCTGTCTAGACAATGTTAAATATATTTTGTCACATAATAGTTAAGCAAATACAGGTTAACAGTTTGTGTCCTCTTCACATCCTTTCACTCAATTCTATGTGGTACAGGGTAGTATGTACTGACTGAATTGGATGCTGAGCCCACTGATACAAAAGATGGGCTGCTTGAAAATATTTTCTTTATTGTGTATGTATGTATGCTGTATTCCTGTGTACACATGGGCCAAAGGCTGATATTTTTTAAAATCACTTCTCCACCTTACTTTTAAAAATGTTATTCATCTATTTTTATAAGTCTTTTGCCTGCATGTATGTCTGTGTACCATGTGCATGTCTGGTTCCCACAGAGGTCAGAAGAGGGCATTGGATCTCTTGAGACAGGAGTTACAGATGGTTGTGAGCCACCATGGGGATGCTGGGAAACAAACTCAGGTCCTTTGGAAGAGCAGCCAGTGCTATAGCCACTGAGCCATCTCTCCAGTCTCACCTTACTTGTGGAGACAGGATATCTCACTGAACCCAGAGCACAGGATATCTCACTGAACCCAGAGCTCCCTGTTTTGGTTAGCCTAGGTGGCCAGTGACCTCAGGGGTACTCTGCAGTCGGTTTATAGTAGCACACTGCCACATCTGGTTTATACGGGTGCTAGTTATCTGAACTCAGGTTCCCATATTTATGCACCAAGTACTTTCCCAACTGGGCCAGCTCCCTAATCCCATTTTAATTTTTTTATATAAAAAATTTTATATGAAAAATGGCCCGAGAAGAAGATTCATAAAAAGATAGTACTATTAATGATTCTAGAAATGGTTATCTTAATACACGAAAGATCTCTCTCCAAAATAATTCAGTTATACTAAGAAAATCATAGGTGAAATTTAATTTTATTTAATAGCTTTAACATTTTTGCTAATTTGATTGAAAGCCACACTAAAAAAGTTAGGTGAATACAAGAATAATGTAACTAATTAATAATTTACTTATTTTCTTCTGGAAAGTCAAAAGGTAGTTTTGCATGAAGTTTTTATCTTTATAGATATTAACATAAAGTAAATTAGAAACACTTTCAATTTGTACAAATAAAGTAGTGAGAGGAAACGCCTGAGTAAAAGCAGCTGTGACCTCAGAAGTGGGACTACTCTGAAGGCCAGTCAACTGTCTTCCCCAGGAGACAGTCGAGTCTAAACCCGGCCAAAAACCCGTGACTCTGCACAGAAACAGAACAACTACGCCCACCCCCCATACATGCTCCAATAGTTTTACACTGAATGCTGAACTTTACCACATGGGGATATTACTGTTTGATGATGTATATAATTTTTCAATGTATCTCAATGAACTATCAAGAGATTATATGAAAATTCCTGTTCAATTTTTTGAAGCAGCAAATAAAAGTGATATTTCAGAGATTTGACTGCTGATATAATCTCCTACCAGCAAGTTTAAAATTAAAGCACCTGACATAATGAAACACGAGAGAAAAGTAATGAAGTCAAAGCACAAAACTCTTAGACAAAAACCTAGGAAGAAGCCTGTGACCTTGGATCAACAAGGCCAGGTCAGATTTTCTTAGCTATGAAAAACCTAAAAGCATGAACAACAACAAAAGTTCACCCAAAACTGAAAAGTTTGTGCTTCAAATGACACCATAGAGGAAGAAAAGAAAAGAAAATCCACAGAATAAGAGGAAATATTTGTAAGTCATATATCTGATAAGACTAGTATTTAGATTATATAAAGAATTCTCAAAACAACAGAGTAACAATCTCATTTAAAAAAGATCAAAGGGGCTGGCAAGACGGCTCAGCAGGAAAAGGTACTTGCTGCACAATTCTAACGACATGAGTTTGATCCCTAGAACCCACAGAAACTAAAGGCGAGAACTAACTCCACAGTTTTCCTCTAACCCTCATATGTGCACTGTGGCATGTGCGCGTGAGTACAACACACACACACACACACAATCTTGTACGCAGATACAAAGTAAAAATAATAACTAAATAAAAATGAACAAAGGTAGCTGGGTATAAAGGTTTACACCTATAATCTTAGTACTTGGGAAGTAGAGGTAGAGTTCAAGGTCATCCTCAAGTACAAAGCAGGGGCTGGGTTAGGGTCTAGGCCACTGAACTGAAAGCCTGTCTCAAAACATGCCCCCCATAACTAATTGAATAAACAACAAACACCAGAAACAAACAAAAGCCAATAACTTAAAGATATTTCTCATAAGAAGACACACAGGCTCCCACAAACAACAACTTAAGCACATGGGCAGATTCTTAGCCTTGTCACTAGTCATCAGAGAAATGCAGACCAAACCACAATGTGGCCACGGAACAGCACTGGGTGAAAATGACAGAGACGAAGCACCGACCAGGCTGCTGGCACCATTTATTATGGGTAGGAATACACTGAAGATGCTTGGGAAACCAACAGTACTTCAAAACACCAAACAAATAATCAGCATATAGCCTGCAAATTGTACTCTTTAAATACCCACAGAAGAGAAACCAACAAAAATGATCACCATAAAAAATTGTGCATTGTCACTCAGTGTTACATTCATAATACATTTGTAATAGCCCCCAAATGAAAACAATCCAAATGTCTACCAGTGGGCAACGGCCATATACTGGACCATACAAAGACCCCGTTGTTCTAGATGAGCAATTGGGATCCACAGCAAGTGAAAAGACACCACACACAAAGGCCTGCGTATTACAGCCCTCTAATTTCTTACATGTTCAGAATGGGCAAAAAGCACAGACACAAAAAATAAACTAGTGGTTGCAGTAAGTGGGGAGATGAGTGCCTGCTAATGGGCATGGGATTTCCTCTTTGGGAGATGAAAATGTGAAACTTGTAGTTTTGACAGCTGCATGAATTTGTGATGTTCTGAAAAACTCACTGAATAGTATTCTAAATGAGTGACGTGTATGCTACTAGAAATAACAACTCAACAAAACTGCTGAGTCCTCAGGTGTGGTCAGTACAAGGCCTACAAGAAAGAGCAAGACACTGTTCCTTGCCACACACAAAAAAGCTCCCCCCCCTTTTAATTTTTACTCATATGACTTGATAAGAGCGGTGAATCCTCTTGGGGAGTGTCTTAAGCTTTGTAAATGACTAAGTATGAGTTAATTCAAAATAATTATATTTAAAAAAATCAGCCGGGCGGTGGTGGCGCACGCCTGTAATCCCAGCACTCAGGAGGCAGAAGCAGGTGGATCTCTGTGAGTTCGAGGCCAGCCTGGGCTACAGAGCTAGTCCAGGACAGGCTCCAAAGCTACAGAGAAACCCTGTCTCGAACCCCTCCCCCCCCAAAAAAAATCAAAGGAGGTCGAAAGACCCCAAAGGTTAGAGAACTATTCTTATCATTATCATCAATTCAGAACATTTCACATTTCCCCCAACAGAATGAACAGCATAGCAATTCTGAATGAGAATGGAAGAAACTGCCTGTTTGCCAAAAGTCATTTAATATTTTATGACCTAATATTTAAAATGCAGCTGAAAAGTTTTTAAAGTACAAGATGTTAGGTTTTTTTGTTTTTTAACAAACAAAACAGTTTTCATTTTTTTCAAGACAGGGTTTCTCTGTGTAGCCCCAGCTGCCATGGAACTCACTCTAGACCAGGCTTGGCCTTGAACTCATAGAGAGCCACGTGCCTCTGCCTCTCGAGTGCTGGGATTAAAGGTGTGCATTACCACCGCCCGGCCAAGATGTTAGCTTTAAGATGAAAATTTACTAAAATACATGCTGTTAATAAGTGTTAATAGGAGCACACACACCCACGGATGGCAGGAAAGGGCGACAGATCCCCTGGAGCTACAATTAGAGATGGTTGCAAGCTGCCCCAATGAGTGCTGGAAACCTAACTCAGGTCCTTCCAGCAAGAGCTCTTAACTTCTGGGCCTGAGAGTCACACTTATCCCATCTCATGCGATTTGTTCACCTTATTATCTTGAATGTCTTTTCTTGTCAACGAAAGTATTTTTATAAAATCCAGTCACTATGAATTGTTTTTGTTTTCTTTTACTTATTTTTTTCTTTTTTTAAAGATATGGTCTCTGAACTTGAACGAATGAGTGAGGAATCCTTGGTTCCCCTGAGAGTTCTGGGGTCACTTGCAGGTGGGTGCATAGGGTAGGGTCTACCTCTGCCTCCAGGTGTCCTGACACCCAACAATGGCACTATTGTTGGGTGTAACACACCACCACGCTGATCAAGGCTGACAACACACAGAGCCCAATGCAGGGCGAGGTTGTCCTTCTGGTGCAGAAACTGGGCCAATCTCATCAGCTGCTTCCCCATGCAGCAGCTCTCAGCTTACCATTCAAGGATAGATACAAGCAGGTGTTCCTGGGCTGCATGGACATCTGGAGCACAGAGCCACCTCTTGCTGCTCCGTCTACCCGCCAGACTTCACCTGGACATGCCTGTAGGCCAACATGGGAAACTGCCTCTGGATCCGCAAGTCAGACAGCATTTCCCACCTAGAGCAGGCCTTCAACGTACCCATCTAGGGCACCAGTGCCTACCACGCCATCTTCCTCAGCGTGTGTGTCAGCACCAAGAGTGTGCTGCTGCCAGACCCTAAGGACACGCACACCGCACCATGGTGAGCTGCTCATGCAGCTAGGTTGTGTCCTACCCCTTCGACAATGAGCAGGGACACACACGGAATGCTGCCGTCTGGAGGGACATCATGTACAGGTAGCCTGTATTGCTGTAGGAAGATCTTCAAGAACAAAGGTGGAAAGGCCTTCTTCAAGGGGGTCTGGTCCAGCGTTCTCTGTGGCAGAGGCAGGAGCTTCTTGCTGGTTATCTGCAATGAACTCTCCACTGCACATCACAAAGTGATGTTGCAAGAAGCCTCTGGGAGTCCCTAAAATGCTCCTGGTAACTGCCAATGACTGAGTAATCACCCCTGGGAAGGGGCGGAGAGAGGCTCATTCTTAAAATCATGTTGAACCAGCTTGGGCCACAGGAGGTCTCACCATATAACCTCAGGTCCACAAGCCAGTAGGCAGACTTAGAATCCAGACACTCATGAGGCCAACCCTGTGTCTAAGCAGACAACCATGTGCTCCTGTTTGTTAGGAAGCACTAGTTCCTCTGTGGCACTGCTAAAATTATAATTATGTTCTATGGTGGGCACTCTGTTGGGAAACAGTAAACCAGGATGAAAGGAACTAAAAAAAAAAAAAAAAGATAGGCTCTTGCTATGTAGCTCTGACTGGCTTCTTATAATCCTCCTGCCTCAACCTCCTGAGTACTAGGATTACAGGCATATTCCCTGCCCCCCACCTCCCTCCCCCCCAGTAAATGACTCATTTGAACTAGTCAGCTCCTTGCCTCTGCCTTTCCTGTCCTATGGGTTTCCATATGTAGAAAGAAGTACTCTTGCAGTACTCAGGACAACACTGGAGAGGCATTTATAAGCAGCACAGGTGAGGTAAGGCAGTAGAGCCAGGACCAGCCTAGGACATCACGACCTTTAAACAGGATTCCGGGGAAATCATGTCCATCATCGATGGATAGAGACTAGGTGTAGTGGCGCACACCTTTGTTCCCAGTACTGGAGAAGCACAGCAGGCACATCTCTCTGTGAGCTTGAGGCCCTGCCTGGTCTACATAGTGCCAGGACAGCCCAAAGTAGAGAAACCCAGTCTCTAAAAACAAAACAAAAAGATTGATATAACTCATATAATTTAAATAAAAATTTGCCAAAATTAAGAAATGGAGATTGTGGTAGGGAGCTGAATAAAATACATTCTGTAATCAAAGACTTAGTGAAGTTGTATGTTATCAAATACTAGCAAAAGAGAATACACTGTGGCTAAGAAGATAAACATGGCTTCACAAATAATTACCAAACTAGAGATGAGTTAAAGAGCATGATGTTATAACTTAAAATACAATGTTTTATTCAAAACATTTTGGTTGCCCTAGAACTAACTACAGTTAAGGGAAAAATGCTCCTGATCACACAAAACATGAACTACAACTACAGTACTTAATATGAATGTTGTTAGAACATTCCAAAGCAACAAAACTAACCATCATATATAACACAGAGAAGGCATGGAAGTAAAAAATTTAAAAACTTTAAGATAACAGTGTATTTGGGAAGAAAATAAATTTGTTAGCTCTCTTCCATTAAGCATTCCTCAAGCAACATAAAAACCAGAGTTCAAATTATACTTTGATGTGCAGGTCCTTTGGGAGCTCCTCTACCCTGTTTTATATGAAGCATCTACAGCTACAATGAGCACCCAGTGAAGAGCATCGCACCCCATCTGACATTACTTCAAACACACACAGTCAGAAATTAGCTGTGGCTTACAGTAACAATTACCTTCACCATGATGAAAAGGTTTTGGTATAAGCTAAAGGAGGCAGTTTTCTTCAGCAACACACTGCACTCCTTTAAAAAGTAAACTTCAAGACTTTCATTAAAATAGGAAATGGTTTACTATGTAGTAAAAACACTTCAGATTCATGAAACAGAGGAGAAGAGGATTCTACAAGGGAGGGAGAATGGGAAAGTTGGAAAAAAAGGAGGAAGAAAAGAGAGAAAGACACAAAGACCAAGAGAAAGACATATTAGAAAGGTGCTATTTAAACAAGTAGAATAAATTATTTCCTTTTGTATATGTGAAGTAACCAATGATTTTCTTATCTGTATTTTGAAAATTCTAGGTAAAATGTTAAGAATAAGTACTGTACTGATTATCAACATTAGCTTTTTATCCTTTTCAAGACAGGGTCTAATATAGCCCAGGCTGGCCTCCATCTCACTATATAGCTGAATATGACCTTGAATGTCTGGTCATTCGGCCATTATTTCCAGAATACAGGCATGTGCCACCCATGCCTTGTTTTCTAGGTGTTTTAACTTTGAAAGCATGCTGTTTCTTAACATACATTAATTTTTCATATTTTGAATATATTTTCTATTACAATAAGGATATGCTTATATAGCATAAAGAATAGTTAAATCAAGTTCAATAAATAATATGCCTTCTCTTCTCATACATGCACAAGCATTAACTTACCCATATCTAGTACACAAGTAACTAATCAGTGAACTCAATAGGCATTCAAAATGCTAATTTAATACCATTTCACAACTAGTTCAATTTGATTTGTTTTATACATAATTGTGTCACATGTGACTGCAGCAAGTGACTTTCATGTACACCCAAGGTACACATATGGCCTACTCAAATTCATATCCAAGCCTGCTGGATTATAATCACTCTTGCTTTCAATGATAGAGCTTTCCCTAACCCTCAACTCAAGGCACTACTCTCCATTAGCGGCTTCTTGAACCAGCACTGATGTTAGGCTGGTACTCTCTTTCTAAGTAGACCATTAAGAAATTCACCCTGTTCAGCCGGGGCGTGGTGGTGCATGCCTTTAATCCCAGAACTCGGGAGGCAGAGCCAGGCAGATCTCTGTGAGTTCAAGGCCAGCCTGGTCTACAGAGCAAGATCCAGGACAGGCATCCAAACTACACAGAGAAACCCTGTCTCAAAAAAACCAAACCAAACCAAACCAAAACAAAACAAATTCACCCCGTTCAAAGCAGAATATAGTCTGTAAAATGTTCCAAGACACCAGACTTAGAGAGCTGGAACAGGGACAGAGTAGGAGAGCAATGAAAGAGATACCATGATAGAGGGAGACATCATGGGGATAGGGAGAAACCAGGTGCTAGGAAGTTCCCAGGAATCCCCAAGGATGACCCCAGCTTAGACTACCAGCAATGGTAGAGAGGGTGCTTGAATGGGCCTACTCCAGTGATCAGATTGGTGACTACCCTAACTGTCATCATAGAGCCACCATCCAGTAACTGATGGAAGCAAATGCAGAGATTCACACCCAAGTACCAGGCCGAGCTTCAGGAGTCCAGTTGAAGAGAGGGAAGAGGGATTCTATGAGCAAGGGACATCAAGATCATGATGGGGAAACCTAGAGTCAACCAAACCAAACTGGTGGGAACTCATGAACTTTAGACCAACACCTGTGGAGCCTCCATGGGACTGGACTAGGCCCTCTGCATAAGTGAGACAGTTGTGTAGCTTGACCTGCTTAAGGGACCCCCTGGCATAGGATCAGGAGCCATCTCTGGTGCATGAGCTGGCTTTTTGGATCCTACCACCTATGGGACATACAGCCTTGAGGCAGGGGGAGGGGCTTGGACCTGCCTCAACTAAATGCACCAGGCTGTGCTGACTCCTTGCTTTGTTGGAGACCTTGCTTTGTTGGAGGAGGGAATGGGGGGGTGGTTTGGGGGGAAGACTGGGGGGTGGGAGGAGGGAAGAGAGGGGGATTTGTGGTAGGTATGTAAAATGAATAAAATGTTAAAAAAATGTTCCAAGGTACCAGACTCAGATAATACAATAGAATATTTGTATCAGATTATACTGTGAACTAAGGAATAAAATGTTAACACTTCTCAAACTGCAAAGATGCAACTGCCTAGGCAATGAATGGCTCATGTCAGAGCCAATTCACGATCAATACAATATATGCACATGTGTATGTATTCTAAAAAATCTGCATGGACCACAGAACAAAGTAAACTAGGATGGGGGTCATTTTTCTCCTGGCATGTGGCTGACAGCAGGGTGCCCACGCTGACATTGCCAGCACAAACTGGATTCTGTGAGGTAGAACCAGGAGGAGGCTACAGGGGTGGGTGTGTGAGGGGAGTGGGATGGAAGGAGAGATCGGTGGCTATGACCAAGGCACACTGTACAGATGCAGGACACTGTTCAAGAATAAACACATTTTTTAAAGATTTATTTATTGTGTATTATGTATAGTGTTCTGCCCACGTGCCAGTTCTCATTACAGATGGTTGTGAGCCACCATGTGGTTGCTGGGAATTGAACTCAGGACCTCTGGAAGAGCAGCCAGTGCTCTTAACCGCTGAGCCATCTCTCCAGCCCTAAGAATAAAAATATTTTTAAACAAGTGTGACTCACAACTCTGTCATGTACACTGACATTTATAAGGTACACTGACATAAAACATGAAAGAAAGTTGGTCAGGCTCCAATAAAAAAGAATAGAAATTAGTTCTGCTTTGTTTGCGTGTCTGAGGGAGTGTATGTGTGTGTGTGTGTGTGTGTGTGTGTGTGTGTGTGTGTGTGTGTGTGTGTAGGAGGTGCTGGGGACTTACCTTGGGCCTTGGGTATGCTAGACACATGCTCTATCACTGATCTACACTTCCAGCCTACCTTGTTCTTTTTAAGTTGATTTTCCTTCTCATATTCCTAAATGATTACCTTATATTTAACCTTCTTGAAAGTATTAGCAAGTAGTTATTTTTAAAGTCTGAGTAATTCTACCAAAAGCAACTCTCATATTTGCCCAAAAGAAGGAACCACTACTAAGAATCAAAGCCTGGTAATTCTGTTCTCAACGGACAGGTGTGTGCTCTGCATGTTATATGAAAATCATTTATGAGAAGAACAGGAAAAAAATTAGAAGGCAGTTTTCCCTATAGAAACAAGTGATTAAGCAGATTTCTGACAGCACAGAGCTGTCAGCAGGCTGAATGACTGCCTGAGAATCATCATCCCAGATGTTGACATTATGTACAGTTTTAAAAGAAACTGATGCGGTCCAACAGTGACAAAGAAAGCAAGAAACCACTGGTCAGTGGGGATGGTACATTAAGGTTAAAGAACGAAAATTCTCTATAGTGACCAAGGCAGAGTTGCTTCAACTAAGATCATACTAGGGTATGGCAAATCAGGAACCTGGCCCATCAGATGCCTGTGAATGCGGGAGAACTGAATTTAGTCACTGAAATGGTAAGACCGGCACTTACTACCCGTGCTGACATTCCACCTCAGAAACATCAGGAATGAACACATTCTCACAGATTGGATATGTCGACAGCTTGCTGTTTTGTGATGTTAAATACTTCTGACCAGCTCATCACACACTTCTATTTTCAACAACTGTTTACATTTTAGACTGTCTTACATTTAGCATAAGTATCATCAGTCAAATTTTAAAACTGACCAATTGCAGCCTCACTTGTTCTTACTGTATCTACTCAAATTTTCGAGATGGAGAGGTGAAGCTATCATATTGTTGGAATAGGAAGAAATACCTGTTAGTAACTGACATATGGTATGTATGTGTGTGTGCTGTGTGTTTTACTAAAGTAGTAAAAATACTCTAACTCTAAAAGCTTTATTATTGTGTGAGTTGTGTGTGCATGTGTGCTCTGGCGTGTGTGTGTGGGGGTGGGGTGGGGGTGGGGTGGAGGACAACTCTCAGGAGTCTGTTCTGTCCTTCCACCTCTTGCGGGTCCCAGGGATCAAACTCTGGCTGGCTGGCTGACATGGCAAGTGCTTTTACCTGCTGAGTCACCTCATCCATTCCCAAACACTGCTTCTGACAACCAAGACGGTCTCAGTCAAACTGCTGAAACCATTTCATTCACAACGTCTTTTCAGATGAGACATTAATGACTGAGGCTTTAAGCTTACTTCAGATTATCTCACACATAGGTACAAGCAATAACATTCATTCTATTGCTAAAATTGATCTTAAACTGATCAATAAAAATTGCCTAACTGGTAAATAAAAAAAACTTTCTGTAATGAAGCAAAGGCCCCACAATTTTAGCTATGTTTTAATTTCTTCACATTTTCTGTGACCTTTCTCTATAAAAGAAAAGGGAATGATGATTGGAAGCCACAGAACGAGGGAGTAATGTAAGTGCATACAGATTGAAATGAATACAATTTCAAATGAGAAGCAATAGTGATAAGGCTAAGAAAGCAAAGGAAGCTAACTCAACAGCCTATGAACGAGAACAGGCTCTGGAGTGAGGCTCCACTATCTCCATTCAAACCCCAGGCTTTCTAATCACCACATGGATGAACCCAGAGTACCTCTCAGTGATCTCATCTGTATACAAAACATGAGCACATAGGGAATAAACGCATATAGTCAAAACAGAATCTGGTCCTCAAAAATACAAAATAAACGTTGGCAATTACTGTTATTCATATATAATTTGCTTTCCTTAAAAATTTATTTTCATAGGAAGTAGTTTAATTCTAAGCCATCTGAGATTACTAAGTACATTAAAAATTTGCTGTGTTGGACTGCCCCCTGCAGGCCTCAATTTACCTACTTATTTTAAAAGGAGCACAGAGAATATAGGATTCAGGTATGTTAAAAACGACACTAAAATCATAATTCATTCACTCTTAATGGTAAGACACAGTTTCTGAAGCAGCTATCACGATGCAAAGGAAGATCATCAGCGGTTTATTGAGTACAGAAAACTCCATACACTTCTGTCTATAGCATATGGAAAAGGTAAACTGAAGGTCAGAAGGCCCAAGTTCAGACCTGCTATCAGGTCATCAATTACACCCTGGGCCAGTCAGTTTTATTCCAAGTTGTCTTACTCCAAAATCAGCATTGAGATGTCAGATGGTTCCCCTAGCTTCTGCCATGGCAAAGGTACAATATCCAAGATACAGAACAGAGGACAAAGAATTAATCTCTATATAGCACCAGGTGAAAGATTAAGGAAGATTTGCCAGAAGTGATGTCTGAGGTAAGGTTACACAGGCACTGTGAGAGGAAGGCCTGTTTCTCTGAGAGGTTAACAGGGCAAGAAAATAAAACAGCACGATTTTAAACAATACCATGTGATGTTATCTTCATACTGGGTAGCTATACGTAATATCAAATTAACAGCAATGTGTTGGCTGGGTGTGGTGGCACATGCATTTAGTTCCAGAACTAATGAGGCTGGGGGTTCAAAGACAACCCTGGCAACAGAGCAAGAATCTGTCTCAAAAACAAAACAAAACAAAACAA
>CABHPQ010133843.1:0-10221 GCA_902168405.1 Peromyscus aztecus
GTGTGTGTGTGTGTGTGTGTGTGTGTGTAGAGAGAGAGAGAACAAAAATCTTCTATGGTTATGTTCCTCTAGAGAACCTTGCCTAACACACCTGCTAAGCCTTTCACCAGCCCCAGTTCTTCTCCACACACTACTCAATACATGTTTTTATTAGATTTACTCTAGTTTCCCAAATTTTGTTCAATGTTCTGGATCAGAGGATTGCTCCTTCTCACCAAACCTGAACATTCATGCACATTTTATCTTCAAATATTGTTTCATTTCCATTCTAACCATTATTTTCTTCTGGGTTTCCACTAAGATATGTTGGGTGTTTTTATTGTCTTCCAAGTCTTTTAAGCTTTTGTTCAGATTTCCCATCTCTGAATCAATGGACTGCATTATGAATAAATTCTTTGAATCTATTTTCCAGTACTCTAGTTCTCTCTTCACCTGTATCTATTTTACGGTTTAATAAGTCCATTGATCAATTTAAAGCCATTTATTTTTTTACTTATAGAAGTTCTCCTTTGTTCTCTTTATTATTTTTAATTATATGTATGTGTTTATATGTGGATATGTGCACATAAAAGAGTCCAGAGGTGTGGGAGCCTCTGGAGCTGCAGTATGAGTAGGATGAACCTAACATGGGTTCTGAGAACCAAACCTGAGTCTTCTAGAAAAGGAGCGTGTGCTCTTAACCTCCGAGCCTTCTCCCCAGCTCCGTACTTTGTCCTCTTTAAAATCGGCCTTGCTATTCACAATAGTTCCTTATTTCCTTGTAACACGAATCTTAAAAGGTCTTATTAATAAAAATAGCCCCAGAGCCAGGTATTGGGGTGAACACTGAAAGATCAGAGAAACAGAACCAGCCACAGCAAACCTCACCTCGCCAATTCCTCAGCCGATCCTGTTTCCTCAGACTGGAAGCCTCTGTGTCCTCATCTGAATGGATCTCAGCTGAACTGCTGCTAAAAGCCTAAAAGCTTAACAGACCTAGTTCCTGGTTCTCACACCTTATATACCTTTCTGCTTCTTGCCATCATTCCTGGGATTAAAGGCGTGTGTCACCATGCCTGGCTGTTTCCAGTGTGGCTTTGAACTCACAGAGATCCTGATGGATCTCTGCCTCCAGAATGCTAGGATTAAAGGTGTGTGTGCCACCATTTTCTGGCCTCTATGTCTATCTAGCGGCTGTTCTGTTCTCTGACCCCAGATAAGTTTATTAGGATGCACAATATATTGGGGGACACGATATCACCACATTTCCTACTTTTGATGGGATCTCGTGTAACCCAAGCTGGACTCAAGCTCGCTATGGAGTTGGTTGTAGAGGAATCCCTTCTAAAGTGCTCACTCACAGCCTGACAAGTTAGCATGCTTTCTAAAGAAAGCCTTGGTTGCTTGTTTGCCTCTCCACAGCCAGGCTTGGGTGTCTTCACAGTATGGTGGCTGCTTTCTCTCAGAATGCCTGGTCCTCCAGAGCGAAACTAAAAGTCAGTGTGTGTTAAATGACAGTCTTGGAGTCCGCTGTGGCACACTGCTTCCTCTATGACTCATTTATTGAGGAAAGGCACTACGTGTAAGAGTGAATGCCAGCCAGGGTCAGGGGTCACCAGACTGTTGATTTCTTCTCCTCCTCCTCGTCCTCCTCCTCCTTTTTTTGAGACAGATCTCACTATGTAGCCCTGGTTGGCCTGGAACTCAAGAAGATCTGCCTGCTCTGCCTCCTGAGTTGTTGGACATTATCCAAAGACATTTCTTCTCGTCTTGTCCAGTATCATCTCCTGTCAAATCCTAGGCTTATCTCCTGAACCTTGTAATCTGCCCATCAAAGTGGAAACCAAGCCCCTGGGGTTGGTCTGATAACCTCAGAATGGAAACTGAGCCAGTTAACTTGCAGAGTTTCCAGTTAGCATTTGGAGATTTCGGCCAGAAAGCCATGATTTTCCTATTAATATTATGTTTAATTATGCATATGTATATGTGTGGCTATGTGGATATGAGCGCAGGTGTCCTGCCTGCCCGAGGTGTTGGGATACCCCTGGAGCTGGAGTTACAAGCCAGAGTAAGATGCCAGAAGTAGTTCCAGAAACTGAGCAAGTTCTGGAAGAGGAGCAAGTGCACTTAACCACGGAATCCTCTCTCAAGCTGATTTTCCAATTACTAGACTTCTAGCTTTGAAAGGAATCTGTACCACTTTAACTTCAACCATAAGTAATAATGATAATAATAATGCTCATAATAAACTTTTTAGTGTATTATGAACATCTAAGAATACTAACATCCTTGGGACTGTTTTAGTCCTTTACATATTTTAGAAATGTAAGAACTGTATTATCATTCAGTTCTAAATATATTTTTAACGCCCCCCCCACCATGTTTACTTCTTTGTTTCATGAACTGTTCAATAATCTTTTACAAGTAATTGTGAGTGCTAAATTTCTGGTGAGTGAATATATTCACTGTATGAACGATATGAAATGGTGTTCAGGGGAAGGTTCGCTACTGAGGTTAACATCATCTACGTCGCTGTATTGTTTGGGAAAATACACACACCTGTCTCCCTTTCTACAAGTTAGCTCTTGTGAGCACTATTCCTCCCCTGGTTTGCTACGGCTCTGTCTTCTGAAGCTTCTTCCACAATGTCCGTAGAGAGCCGTGTCTGGGTCTGGGGAGTGATTCAATGACACAGCGTTTGGGGATCATGATGAGGCCCCATTTGATCCTCTATACCACAAGTAAAATAAAATAAAAATAGGAGATGGGAGCCGGGCAGTGGTGGTGGGCGCCTTTAATCCCAGCACTCGGGGGGCAGAGGCGGGTAAATCTGAGTTCGAATCCAGCCTGCTCTACAAAGTGGGTTCCAGGACAGCTAGAACTGTTATACATAGAAACCCTGTCTCAAAAAACCAAAATAAATAAATAAATAAATAAATAAAACAAAAAAATCCTTTTTTTTAAATTTTAAGAAACTTGGAAAATTTAAACAAAAAGCAGTATATGTAAGTTTATATATCCATGAAATTAAGTGAATTCCCAGTAGGCTAACTTCAAAGGGATGTATATTCACCATAGAACACATTTTAAAAAGGATCTTGAAGAAAAGAATTACCTTATCTCATACAAGTGATCTCCAGTAAGATCAGTAGTCATCAAAACTCAGTGAGATCAGAAAGCAGTGTCATGACAAAGAATCCTAAAAGGAAGCCTGTCAACAAAGAATTCTATACAAAAAACAGACTTAACTACTAGACATCTGCTCTATAAGAAACTAAAATGAGTCCCTTACAATGACAGACATAAATCCAATCCCATCAATATCGAACTGGGACAGAGGGTGTAGTTCAGTCAGTGGAGTGCTCACCCGCCATACACAGGGCCTTGAATTCCATCCCCAGTGCTGAACCAGGCATGGTGGCACACACCTTTAATCTCTTCAATCTCAGCACTCAGTAGGCAGAGACAGATAGATCTCTGAGTTTGAGGCCAGCCTGGTCTACATAGTGAGTTCCAGGCCAGCTAGAGCTGTGTAGAGAGACCTTGTCTTTAAACAAACAAGTGGGGGTGGGGTGGAGGAAAGAAAGTAAGATGCAGACAGAGTCTAAAAATAGATCAATTGCCGGGTATGTGCAAGGCTCTAGATCTAGTGCCAGCACCGTTACCAGGTGCCACTATCTGGACAGAGTGGTTCTAGGTTTTGGAGTTTTATTCAAAGAACTAGATTGCAAAATGGCAGAGGACTGTACTCAAAAGCAGAGTGGAAGTACAGATCAGGTACATGCAAGCTGTGGCCCTTCAGAGTTGGGGACTCAGTCACGGTTCTGTGCTGTCAAAGAGGAGGAGGGGCTGGTCGCCAAGGGTAGAGGGGGTGGTCCTCTGTTTTTCTGGTTTGTTTTTTTTTGTTTGTTTGTTTGGTTTTTCGAGACAGGGTTTCTCTGTGTAGCTTTGCGCCTTTCCTGGAACTCACTCTGTAGCCCAGGCTGGTCTCGAACTCACAGAGATCTGTCTGCCTCTGCCTCCCGAGTGCTGGGATTAAAGGCGTGCACCACCACCACCACCACCACCACCACCACCACCACCACGCTGGTCCTCAGTTTTTATTGACAGATTATGGGTTTTCTTTATTGCTCATGACTTTTCCCATAATGCATCTGATTTTATTCATATGCACACCCAAGAATGAATAAGCATAGTATAGTAAAAAGAATGTTATATCCCTAACATTGTATTTTTGAGAGCATACTTTGCCTTATTGCACATGCACCCAGAACCATTTCAGGCTGGATCAATCCCCTAGCTCCAGATCCTGAGTATACCCCGGAATATGTGCAAATTGAAACTGAGCACAGGACTGTAGGTACGGCTCAGCAGTTAAGAGCACTGGCTGCTTTCCCAGAGAACGCAGATTCAGTGCCCAGCACCTACATGTTGGCCCACCACCATCTGTAAATCCAGTTCCAGGAGATTTGACTCCTTCTTCTGACTTCAGCAGGTACTGGATGCACATGGTGCACTGCCATCCATGCATTAAAAAAACAAAAACAAAAACAAAAAAAACAAAAACAAAAACACAACCCTGTGGTTACTTTACCTGCCTCTGCACATTAAAAGACAAAAGAAACCGAGCACACACGAAGGGGGAGTTATTGATGGTTGTTCTAAGAGAATTTATTCCATTGTTGGGACGTGGGTGTACATCCAGCTCGAGGAAGATGGGGTTTTAGGTTGCTCTGTGCATTTTTGGGAGAGGGGTGTGTGCACAGTGCACACAGATAGGGGTGTCAGGTTGCTAGGTGCATTGTTAGGGGAGAGGTGTGAGTGCACCCCAAGCCGACTGGAGTCCCAAGTTGCTAAGCTGTGCCCAATGTGCCTCAGCCCCGTGGAAAGATCAAGACAACGCAAATATTGACAGAAGAGATACAAACCATGATCAAACCACATGCTGTGTAAAAGAGACGCTCAGAGGGAAAGGCCGAGAGGTGGAAGCTGAAAGGATGGGGGAAGAACTTACCGCATGAGTGATAACTGATAACAGCTAAAGCGCATGGTAACTGATAATACAAACAACACTTACTACAGGTAAAGGAGGGAGTTTTATAACAGGAGACATGCAAGACCAGGCACGGAGGGGCGTGCCTGCTGCCGCCGCCGCACTCCAGAGGGCAAAGCAGGAAGACTGTGGGTCTAAAGGCATTGGTAATTGTAGCAGGATAGAGGGTGTGTGTGTGTGTGTGTGTGTGTGTGTGTGTGTGTGTGTGTGTGTGAGAGAGAGAGAGAGAGAATCAATCAATAATACATAACAATTGTAAGCATATCTGCACTTAACAACTGAACCTCAAAAATGGACAGAATTGAATGACGCTGTAAGATGATTCAATAACAATAACTTGAGACTCCAGTACTTCACACTCAATATGATCAGCAAAGACACTATAAACCAAGGTACCACTCCCCCAGCCTCACAGCATTTATTCTCAGATGAACATTTCCCAGGACAAGTTCTGAGGTCACAAGATCATCCCAATACATTGAAAAGAATTATGCGATGTTCTGGTATAGGCCAATAACCCCGCCACTTCCACAGTCTCAACGAGAGCCTGGGCAGCTTAGTGTGACTCCACCTCAAATACATATATGGCTTTTGATACAGTTCAGTGGTAGAGAGCTTGTCTAGCATCTATGAAAGCCTGGGTTCAGTCCTCAGTACTGCACACAAATTAAATTACACAACATACAAGCAGTCAATGGAATGAAATCAGAAGTCAATAACAGAAGGCTAGCTGGACACTTTACATACACTGCTACCTAACAGAACATAAGGAACATGACAAATATGTGCGATCTTAAGATATTACTTTTTTTTTTTTTTTGAGACATAGTCTCTGTAGCCCTGACTGGTCTCAAACTTACAGCGATCTTCCCTATGTCTCCAAGTCCTGGGAGCAAAGACTTGCTACACCCAGCAAGTCTTCAGATTTTAACTTGCCTTTCCTAAAGGTCCTTAAAGTGACTTTATAATTGCCTACTTTTTGGAGATCTCCTTACAACCATTAAACATGGACCATTAAATCCTTTGAAATCTTCAAAGAAATTTTAAACTTTTCTTTTTTTTTTTTTTAGACAGGGCCTCTCTGTGAGTTGAAGATGGCCTTGAACTCTACAGAAAAGGCTGCACAGCCTCCCAAGTACAATTACAAGCATTCACTACCGCGCCTGGCTTAGATTGTCCTGGACAGCCATCTGTCAGAGGCTCGTATATCCATATATCCATGCGATGCTATTGGCCCCAGAATGCCTGTATGTGAGAGGTTAGACAACAGCCTGGGAGAGTATTGAATCACTGGTGACTGCTGGTCCTTGTCACATGCCAGCGATAAGAACAAAGGAAGAGCAACAGTAAACTCAAGAGACACAGCCCTCACAGCACCCTATCTGTGAGAGCTCTGCTCCACCACCAGACTCACAGAAAGCACAAAAGAAACAGAGACTCAGAGGCATCTCAAGAGAAGAGTGCACATCCCTCCGCAGTCACGCTTCCTCTGCCAGACAGCCACTGGGACTCCCGGGGACCCAGAATGGTCTCTAGTGTGTTTGTTCTTGAGTAGCACCCAGGATCCAGGTCATGCTCAGTTGCAGAGTCTGAGCAGCAAAAGGCATAGGCTTTCATTCCAAACTCAGCCATGTGGGAGCCATTCCGAAGCAGGTTTTGCCCAGCGATTGCTCTGCCTTTTGATATTGCAACCCAACTTCATCATCTATAAAGTTCATGCTTGAGAACTGCACAGTCGAGTTACAAAATAAACCAATAAACCACACTCCAACATCTGCTTTAAGTAGGATTGTAAACTGTGCATTCGAAGTTGATTGTGGCTGTGGGTTGGCCACATCTGGTAGAGGAGGAAAGGCAAGAATTTGTATACAGCTTTATTTTAAGAGACCACCCTGATGCCAGACAGCCGTGATGCACACCTTTAATTCCAGCACTCGGAAGGCAGAGGCAGGAGGATCTCTGAGTTCAAACTGGCTCTTGGAAAAATAAAGCATTGTTCTTCAGTTTTGTAGCTATGAGTTGGGCTTTACCAGGCCAAGGATGTTAACATTTTCAGACAGCTGGTTAGCTGACTACTGGGTGTGGCCTGAAAGGGATGGAACAAGTCATGGCCTCTCAGAGGGCAGAATTGTTAGTGACCTTAGACCAGGAAACACAGATTCAATCTCCGAGCAAGGACATAAACAGTTGAACAATAATTGGAAGCTGAAGGTGTCCCAAGAAGTGACATAATGCAGAAAAGTGAAGGGTACTCTGATTTCAGCTTACAGAGCCAGGAAAGATGCAATGGTGTGTTTTGCGTACCTGGATCCAAAATCATCTTAGGCTCTCTTAGACCCCTCAGAAAAATAGTGGGTTTTGTTTTTTGTTTTTGTTTTCAACTATAAAAAAGTTGTGGGATTTTGTGTATGTGTGTGTGTGTGTGTGTGTGTGTGTGTGTGTGTGTGTGATATATGTGTGCAGGTACGCTCACTCATGTTTGCACATGTGGACAGAGGCCAGAGGTTAATGTCAGGTGTCTTCTAGCACTCTCAACCTTTCTACTAGTTTATTTATTTATTTTTGAGGCAAGATCTCTCCCTAAATATGAAGTTTGCAGTTGCAGTTGATTGGCTAGTCAGCAAGCCCCCTGAAATCACACTATCTCTACAGTGGGGTTACAGGAATACACCTCCAGATCCAGCTTATACCTGGGTGCCGGGGATCCAAACTCAGTTCCCCATGCTTGAGCAGTGAGCAGCAAGCACACTCCCCATCTGGGGTCATCCCTGAAGCCCCACATCATTTACTTTTTTTTTTCATGTCATTTACTTTTAACCTCTGCGTCTGGCCTAACATTCTCATGACTGTTAGTTAAACCCCTTGGAATGTATTGTTAAGCTTAGTTAATGTTTGCTATAGTCTGATGAAAAGCAGACCACGAGCCTTCAACGACCCTAAAGCTGAGATGCTAACAGATAGCATCTGAGGCCCACAGGAAAGATCTGCTTGATGTGGCCCCCATACCTAACGCCCCGCCCCCACTGTATATTTGCTAAATGTATTGATTTATAGGGCTGGAGGGATGGCTCAGCAGTTAAGAGCACTTGTTGCTCTTGCAAAAGACCCATCCATAACCCCAGTTCCAAAGGGTCCAGGCCCTCTTCTGACCCCCACAGGCACCAGACACACATGTGGTGTACATATATACGTGATGGTAAAACACTTGTATATAAACGAAAAACAAATGTTTTAAAATGCATTGGTTTGTGGCTTTCTTTTTCCTTTGGCTACAAAAGCCCTTATAATCTTTTCTGCTTAGGAGTAGACTAACCTGAATCCGCGCTCCTGGGTCTCGGTCACTCCTCTGTGGCTCAGGATAAAACATCTCTTATTTCCTTTAAAGCAGTTATTATTTGTGTCTACACATACTGCTGTTGAGATCTGAAAGTGCTGTTTTCAGTAGCTCTAGCCATCAGGGCCTGGCATGTGGCTGACCTAGGATCAGTGTCTGCGGCTGAATTGGAAGTTTCCTTGATCCCCTTCCCCAAGACGAAATGTTTATATGACTTGGCTGCCTGCCTTCCTCCATGATCTGAGAGTAGGGCTGTTGTGACTGGTTTGTCTTGGTCGCTTTGTCCATCCAGAGCCAGGTCACCAGACTGGGGTCCTGGCTCTCTCTGGTACTGTGACGCTCTTCAGGGATTGCTTGAGCCGGAGCTAAAGTCTTAGAGCGAAGTCTCTAAGCGCTTGCTCTTACCTGTCTGTCCAGGTACGTCCCTAAACCCAGGAGGGCCTTTACCTCTCACGGCAAGAATATATAGTACATTCCTGTCTCCACAAAGACCTAACAAGTTAGATTATAAGTGTTAGTTTTCTGACTGACCCTTGGAAATCCACCCCTTGGAGACACACCCAGAGTCCTGATGTAAAGTCCCCTTTAAAAAAGAAAACTGGCCGGGCAGTGGTGGCCCATGCCTTTAATCTCAGCACTGGCAGAGCCAGGTGGATCTCTGTGAGTTCGAGGCCAGCCTAGTCTACAGAGCGAGATCCAGGACAGACACCAAAACTACACAGAGAATCCCTGTTTTGAAAAACAAAACAAACAAACAAAAAAAGAGAGAAAGAAAGTAAAAGAAAAAAGAAAACTGCCCCTCTCCATTCCCATGAGGTGTGCACCCTCGACCCCTCTTTCCTCCCCCTCCCTCTTTCTTTCTCTCTCCCTCTTTCTCTCTCTTTCTCTTCATCCCTCTATTATAATAAACTTATCTCCACGTGAATACAGTGCCTGACTGCGAGTGACTGACTGTTCACACGCCGCTGCCCGCCATTGTATCTGCTGGGCATGTTTTTCTTCACGAGATACCCTGGCCTGGCCAGCTGGGGTCCTATCCTGTCTGCCCACCCCCCCCCCCAGCAAAGTCATAAAACTCTCAAAGCAGAGTTCTATTTCAGTTGGCTTTGAGATAAATAAGTACTATATAAATTGTATTTTCTAAAACCCACAGATCCACAGAAATTAAGGAAACGGATCCTTGAGTACTCTTAACAAAGAAGTATTCCCATTGGAATAAACTCAGAAAGATTTTAAAAACTCAAGTGAACACGATGAGACAAAGCTCTAGCAAACAAAAAAAGCTAATGATTTGGGTTTGGCAATAATGGGTGAGACGGACTGGAGTGTAGCTTACCGGTGGTTATGTTCTTCTCAGTCATAGGCGTTAAATAAAACAGATTCATATACATGCAAATAAATTAATGCATATTTCCATTTTAAATTAACATATTTAAAATTTTTATTGTGTGCATGTCACATGTATGCACACACCCTTGCAAGTACAGAGGAGGACACTGAGTGTCTTCTTCTGTGGCTTTCACCTTAGTGTCTTGAGACAGGCTCTCCCTGTGAACCAGCAGCTCTCCATTTTGGCTAGGCTTGCTGGCCAGTGTCTTAGTTACTGTTCTATCACTGTGAAGAGACACCACAACTCTTCAAGAAGAAAGCATTTAATCAGAGGCTTCCTTACAGTTTTAGAAGGTTAGTCCTTGAGCCGGGCGTTGGTGGCGCACGCCTTTAATCCCAGCACTTGGGAGGCAGAGCCAGGCGGATCTCTGTGAGTTCGAGGCCAGCCTGGGCTACCAAGTGAGCTCCAGGAGAGGCGCAAAGCTACACAGAGAAACCCTGTCTCGGAAAAAAAAAAAAAAAAAAA
>CABHPQ010133844.1:0-11928 GCA_902168405.1 Peromyscus aztecus
AGCCTACAGGACTAATTCAATGGTTGGGAGTCCCAAACAAAAAACTAAAAAGATGAAAAACTCTGAAAGCCTATTTAATACAAGTGAAATCTATAGAATAAAACTAACCAAAGAAAAATTCCTTTACATTTATACATAGAATGTTCTCCAGGATGAGACATATGCTAGGTTAGAAAGAAAGTCTTAATGTATTTGCACTGATTTAAATACTAGAATGTGATATCCTATTACAATGAGAATCTACAAGTGCAAAACATAATAAATTTAAGGAATTGAGAGTATGTGGACATTTGAAAATCCTGAACAAAAATTAAATTATGGCAAAAGTCACACAGAAAATTATCAAACTATTATACCTTTTAAAGGTAGTAAAAATAAAAAGAAATTACATAGAAGTTTATATTTACTAATATCAAGAGATAACTGTATAGCAACTGTATAAGAAACTAGAATGTTAAAAAAAAAAAGTCCCTGGTATATGGGCAGGCTTTTGGAACCCGGTGCCTGTGGTGTGACACCTTGCACAGCCTTGGTGCAGTGGCAAGGGGCTTGGATCTGCCTAGGTTCAGTGAGCTGGGCTCTGTTGACTCCCCATGGGAGACCTCGATTTGGGGGATGTGGGGATCTGGGGTGGCATGGGAAAAAGGGCTGAGGGGTGGGAGGAGGGAGGAGAGGGGATCTATGGATAGTATGTGGAGTAAATAGAAAAATTTTTAGTAAAGAAAAATGAAAGAAAAAAATTGCTGGGCAGTGGTGGCGCACGCCTTTAATCCCAGCACTAGGGAGGCAGAGGCAGGCAGATCTCTGTGAGTTCGAGGCCAACCTGAGCTGCAGAACGAGTTCCAGGACAGGCTCCAAAGCTACACAGAGAAACCCTGTCTCGAAAACCAAAACAAAACAAAACAAAAAACCAAACCAAACAAAACAAAACAAAAAAACCAACTGAAAAGTCAGCAACATTCAATTTGAACAAACTAGAAAGATCAAACCAAGCCCTGTGTACACAAAGGGAAGAGAGTAGTTGAGGTCAGGGGAACACTGAACTAAGACTAGAAATAATGCCATCTGTCCTGGAAGCCAGACATGATTACTAGAAAGACCAAAAGTTCACAGAGCTTTAGTCAGAGGAATTCAGAAAAAGGTGAGTAATTATTTGAAAAGATTTAAGTTATTAAAAGAAATATCCTAGTACTCAGGAGGCTGAGGCAGTGGTTGAATTCAAGCCAGGCCTCAGCAGATAGTGAAAGCCTATCTCAAAGCCAGGCAAGAAAAAAAAAATCACAGGAAAAAAATCGAGAAAGAAAAAGTAACTTTACCACTACTACAGGGAACAGTTAGTTAAAATGGAATACCACAGCCCATAGCCAGTATGCTTATATACACTCAAATGCTTATCACTACTCACAAAGCAGGGTTCAGAAGATGAGTTCAAGGAGAATATGAATTGCACTGTGTGATTGAGAGTATGCAGGTTAGATATAAAGGTCCTGCTTCAAACCAACCAACCAAACAAAATAACATGCATTCTAGTTAATATAACCTAAATAAAATGGATAAATTCCTAGACATCCAAAAATTAACACAAGTTAAAAATAGAATTGATTACTTAAAATAACAGAAGGGATTAAATTAATAGTAAATGCTAAAACTTGTGAAAAAGAAATGATCAATTCCAGATGGCTTCATTAATTCTACCAAATGTTCATAGAAGAATTAATATAAATCATTTAGAAAACAAAGATGCCACAAACTATAAGATGGAATATTTTCCAACCCGTTCCATACAGCTGGTTAGTCTGATAGAAAAGGCTGGCAAAAGACACATGGGCGAAACCAAACCAACTGCATCTCTCTCATGCAAACCGGCATCCCCCTCCGTCAACAGTACAGCAGTTTAAATTCAAGGGCATAGATGGCCATTTGCAAAGCAAAACTAAACCAGTACATGTGATCTTTTATAACACAAAATTAGTCAACATGCCATATTAACAAAGGTAAGTGAAAATGAACATTTCAACGGATACAGAGGACACTTGGTATGACCAACCATTCAGCCATGACACAAAATCCCACTAATTAGAAAAAGAAGGATGTCCTAAAGCTGATAAGATGCATGTAAATCCCACACATAAGCACTCCACATAGTGGTGATGTACTTAATAATTTTTCTTTAAACTCAGAATCGGGACAAAGAAAACAGCTTTTCCCATTTCTTTTTAGTATTATGCTCTATACGTTTAGGCCCAGTAGTTATAAAAGAAAATAAATAAAATGTATTAGGATAGGAGAAAAACTGAAAATCATAATTCAAGCAAGGCTTCAAAAGACAATATCAACTACATTCTATAAAGTTAATCCTAAAAATAAAATTAGAAAACAATTTCATTCATAAGGGTATTTAAGATAATAAAACACTGAAGAATTAGTCACACAATTATAACAAATAAATAGAAAGTCTCATTTTCATCAGTTAAAAGATATTCAGTTGGTTATGTTTCACAAGTTGAATAGAATTGAGGTCCCATGAGCAAATTTTTATATTTATGGTGAAATATTGTTCAATTTAAGAAACATGACAATTTAAGAAACCTGAACATCCTACTCAGATAACGGCTTTTGAGACAGGTTTCTGTTGGTGAGGTAAGAATAGAGGTGGAGCCTTATGTCACGCAACATGCCTGAGAACTTAAGAAGGACCTTTGACCTAAACGCAGGACAAAAAGGAAGGAACTCTGACAGGAAGGATGTGAACACTGCCTGGGCTTTCTGTCTGTCTTTACACTTGCTGCTGAGCACTGATACAAGACACATCAGAGGACTGCTTGGCTTTGTCTTTTTTTTTTTTTTTTTTTTGGTTTTTCGAGACAGGGTTTCTCTGTGTAGCTTTGCGCCTTTCCTGGAACTCGCTTGGGAGACCAGGCTGGCCTCGAACTCACAGAGATCCGCCTGCCTCTGCCTCCCGAGTGCTGGGATTAAAGGCGTGCGCCACCACCGCCCGGCTTGGCTTTGTCTTTTCCAGGGTAGAGTGAGCTGAATTTCCACTTAGAAGGTACTTCCCCACCCCCCAATTTAAGAAATCTCCTGATTGTTTGGGCACACATCTTAGTTAATTCTTTTTTTTTTTAAATTAAGAAAATTTCTATTCATTTTACATACCAACCACACACACCCTCTCCTCCCTCCATCTTAGTTAATTCTTACTGCCCAGCATATTTGTATCAAGCAGTCTGGGTGACTAATACCTTTTTTTAAAATTTTATAATTAATTTAACTTACATATCAGTCACGGATTCCCCTGTCCTCCCTCCTCCTGCCTACCCCCCCTTCCGCCCTCCCCCCAATCCACCGCCCATTCCCACCTCCTCCAAGGCAAGGACTCCCCTGGGGATGCAGCCCAGCCTGGTAGATTCAGTTGAGGCAGGTCCAGTCCTCTCCTCCCTTCACCTAGGCTGAGCAAAGTGTCTCAGCATAGGCCCCAGGTTCCAAAAAGCCAGCTCATGCACCAAGGACAGGTCCTGGTCCCACTGCCTGGGGGCCTCCTAAATATTTCAAGCTAATCTACTGTGTCACTTATCCAGAGGACCTGGTCCAGTTCCATGGGGGCTCCTCAGCTATTGGTTCACAGTTCATGTGTTTCCACTAGTTTGGCTATTTGTCCCTGTGCTTTTTCCAATCATGGTCTGGATATCTCTTTCTCATATAATCCCTCCTCTCTCTCACTGATTGGACTCCTGGAGCTCCACCTGGGGCCTGGCCGTGGATCTCTGCATCTGCTTCCATCAGTCATTGGATGAGAGTTCTACCATGACAGGTAGGGTGTTTGGCCATCCGATCACCAGAGTAGGTCAATTTGGGCTTTCTCTCACCATTACCAGTGTATCTTATGTGGTCATGAAAACACCTACTACTGAGAGATTTCTCTTCTCCATGTTTCCAAGATGCTTGTGGCCAACTATGATATTTTCTCCTTTTGTTCTATGCTAATTTTGTTTGACAGTAAGTACTTATTTTTTAACTTTACTTATGATGTTTAAAAATGTTAGTAAAACAAAAACTGTACTGTGTAAAATTATGTCTAGTCTCCAAAATTCCCATGATGTGTTCAGCTTTAGGTGTTGACCTAACTGAGGTGACAATGGATAAAGAAAAGGCATACAGAAATGCTGGAGTCAAGAGGTTCATGTGCTTTTCTAGAGCTGCACTAGAAGTCATGCAGAAACTCAGTAAATTTCCTATGTAGAGACAGAGGAGAGGGGGTACCTGACCTCAGGAGGGGGTCTCTTTAAAGGAATGTCTCAAGCTGTAGTCATCTAGGAGGACAAAGCTGTGGTGGATAGTTTCAGTGCACAATTGATTTAGCTGAAGGTCAAATGCCCTTCAACTCCCATATTTGGATGAAGGGAAGGCTTTTCATTCTTCTGGACCTGCCGTTCCCATGGGTCTTAGCCACTGAAGTCCTTGACATAGCTGTGCTCATGCCAATAACACATATTTACTCAGGACTTCATCTATTTCTTGTATTAAATCCCTTGTGTGAACAAACTTGTATGTGCTTACTATAATGTAAGAATAACAACAGATCTTATCACTGATTTCCCACTGCTTCTAACTCCCTCCGGAATACTTCTCATCACCTTTCAAGCTCAGTTCCTGGTTTCATGAAGACAGCCATCTCTGAGGATGCAAGTTGTGTTTTTGAGTGGCTTTTCTGGTTCCCATGAGTCACTGTGTGCCCTTGTAAATGTGTCTTGTAGCCATCCCCAACTATTGTATTAGCTTATTAGTACAAGTGGGAATATGTTTTCTATATGTTTTCAAACACTTTTACTATATATGCAGAGCTTAGTATGGCTCAGACATACTTTAGATTCCTAAAATAACTAACAATAAATATTTAAAGAGTAATACAACAATAAACCTATCATGAACACAATTAAGCTGTTAAAACTAAAATATTGTGCTACCACCTTAATCTTCATTTTCCTCCAAGAAGTCAACATCTCAGGAGTTGGTTAAATGATGGTTCTTGAGGGATGGCCTCAACTGCAAGACCAATTTCACTTCAAAAACTTGTGACATGGGTTATTTCTCAGGGCTGTGAGTTTTTCCCCCTATCGCAGCCACAGTTGGTCTAAAGGCAATAATTTCCTGGTCAGGGATCCAATTCTCTAACCACCTCTGGCAGCATGTAGCTTCTATATTGTACCTATAAGACTCAGTCTGATCTATCAACATAAGCTCAGATAGTTTTCCTATAAAGCTTAAGTATGGTCTGAAACTAAAGCATTAGAAGCAAAGTTAATAATTGGAAATACCCACAGTATATTGGATAAATAAGCATTTGAATGTTATTGATACAAGTAATTACTTAAATGCATCATACAGGTTTGACTCTTATCTTCTCAAAATTTCTTCACATAGATCTCTCTTTTTTTTTTAAACTAGTTAACTGCATTATTATTGATTTCGCTCCATTCCCTGTGAAGCTCACTGATCTTAGTTTTGTGATCATTAGTAAAGATGACTGAAGCACGGGAGGTTATCCATAAGAGATTTCTAAGTTTCTAAAAGGTGGTATCTTTGGATGTACTTATATAAAGGAATAGCCTGAAAAGAACAGGGTGGAAGTTTGAAATTTCTAAGGAAGGAGTAACTGTTTGCAATGAGAAAACCTAAGAGAATCACACACACAAATGATGCAAAGTCAAAAGTCACACTCTTAGTATTTGAGTAGCAATTTTTAATGTATTTGTATTTGTGTTAAAAACAAATCCATTTTGTTGCAGTTGAAGATTTCACATCAGCTTCAAACAGAGACTTGGTGACCTTAGAGAAGCAGTTCTTTGATAAATGGGGTGAGATTCTATCTTCTTACATAGTGAAAATGACCTATCCATTTGAAAAATGCTCATAGGAAGTGGACTTTTTTTCCCTTTTCCCATCCTCTCCTCTACCTCTCTACTTCTCCCTCATATATCCTCCCACCCCATTTCTATTTCTAGGATAAAAATCCTTATAACATACACTGCACACTGGTACAATTAAGCTGGGTGCTGCCTATTCCACAATTCAATATGAAATGAATGAAATAACCTAAACCTACTTAGGCCTAAGATACTCGCAAGCATAACCTTGTTTTCCATCAAAGTTTAACAGGAACATCTTCCAGCTTAGGCATCTCTTTTTCCACCCTTCATTTTCTTATATAGAGAGTTTATATATTTATATCTATATACATGCCATATTTGATATATCAAAGGCAAAAATCCAGAAGTTTATTCTATAGGTAGATTGAAGTAAAATAGGTGCCCCTTGCCTGACATGTACAATGTACGCTCGGAATATGTAGCCTTAGGCAAATTTTTATAATCCTCTAGGCCAATAGATAGATCATAAAACAAAATAAATAAGACGAGAATTTTCAGCCAGTTCCTTGAAGTGATGATCATTAACTTACCAAATCTGAAACACAGAGCAGAAAATGCAATTTTATTTCAAGTACAAGTTACTAAGTTTGTGGTAGATTATTGATTCATCAGTTAATGCAAACATTGAAAGGAAATATAATGACAAAAAAATCTACATTTTAACAAACTTATTTTTTATTTTTATAAATTTCATATATGTGTACTTTATTCACATAATGTTTTACTTTCTCCCTTTTGTCAAGTGGTTCCTGTGCCCCCTACTCTACTCTATCATAAGTCTATAGCCTCTTTTTCTTTAACATATCAATGGTTATGTAAATATAGCCAGCCAAGTTCATTCAGTGCTGCTGTTTGTATGTTATTTTAGGACTTACTCACTGGTATTGGATAACCAGTTAGGGACTCGCCGTGGGGGATGCTTATGCTCCCTTCTCAGCAGTCATTAAATGCCTTTAGTTCTTCATCTAGGATTGGGACCTCCTAAGGCTTTCCCCATCTGTTCACAGGTCAACGAGTGTTGTCATTGTTCAGGCTTCACTTAGGTATTCATTTTGATGACATTACGTAAGTGCAGCTTCCTGTCATATATAGAAGACACATTTTGCACCAGACATAATGGTCATTTGGCTCTGACAGTCCTTTTGCCTCCCTTTAAGAAATGTTTCCTGAGCCTTTTCCTCATGCGGGCGTTGTACTGGTTCAGAGTTTTCTCTCAAATGAGGACAGTGTCCAATAGAAAACCCTTTTCTTATCAACCTGGAAGTAGGACTTGTTAATATATGAGTCCACATGCATAGTTCCAAATGCAATGAATATTTCTTTTCAGAATCATGAGACAGGGTTTCTCTGTGTAGCTTTGGAGCCTGTCCTGGAACTCACTCTGTAGACCAGGCTGGACTCAAACTCACAGAGATCTGCCTGCCCCTGCCTCCTGAGTGTTGGGATTAAAGGCCTGCGCCACCACTGCCTGGCTGTTTCATTGTTATTTTTTTAAGACAGTGTCTCACTATATAGTTCTGCTGGCCCGAGAGCAGGGATCAAAGGCATTTGACACCACATGTGACTAATCTAAACCATTTTTAAACTTGAATTGAGTTACTTGAGAAAACAAATGTTTGTTCAAATTGAATGAACCTATTTGTGACTTTTTTTCTGCCCAAATTTCCCTTGAATGGAATTGGGCTAAGGTCACAGAACAATGGTACGTTACTTCTAGCATGCTTGATGCCCAGAGTGAAAACCCCAGTATTACAAAAAAAAAAAAAAAAAAGGTGGAGACTATCAAATATGAGTCAGAATTTAATCCTTTCAACTTCAAATCAGTTTTCTGTTGGTTAAGGTTAAACTAGTTCCTAAGTAGTTTAGTTTAGCTAACTTAGAGGAAGGAAGTATATATTAAGTCTAGCCAACAGTAACCTCCCTTGCTTGCCCATGCACATGTAGGTAACCCTAATTAAACCCAGGAGTTTATAACCATGAAAGAAATGGTAAGTAGCAGTGGCACTTCTTGGGAATTAGAAGGGGTTTAGCATGACAAGGACTGATTCTGAGAAAGGGTAATGGGGTGAACATGAAAAAAAAATCATTACATGCATGCGTGAAGCTGTCGAGGAATAAAAAATAAACTAAAGAAGTAAAACCAATTTCCAATCACAGCTAGCTGTGAGGGTAATGTGATTTTAACTGTATGAGGGAAATTTAAATCACTTTTAGACATACGGCCATATAATGGTAAAGTGGTTCAGAGTCAAAGCACTGGACACCTGAAATAAAAGAGAAAAAAAATATCACTTCTGAAAACTAGTGAATATGGTCTTTGGTTTGAGTTCTTTCCATGTTTAAGAATGTGGAGCCAGAGACTGTACACAGCTCTCTCTAGATTATATGCCAGAAGAATCTGCATTGTGTATGCAGATGTGTCTCCCTCCATAATCCCTGCTATTCCTGGGACATCATTTTTCAGTTCCTTGTGTTTTGAAAAATTAAAACATTATGAGAAAGTGCATAAAAAGCTGCCCAGGGGGCAATTGTCACATCAGTGATGTGGCCATTTCTTTCCAACAGGAAGGACCTATGTTTTTATTTTGGTTCTTCACAGAATAGTAGGTAGACCATACAGAGTTCATGCCTGGGCTTTTTACATAGCTTGTTATCATGAAGTTAATGATATTTATAATACTGCGTTTCAGCTGAAGAAAATGGGCAGCTGTAGAGCATCACGGCCTATTAAAAATAGGCAATTCTCCTTGTTTGTCGAGAACAGTCAATAAGTTTTTCTGTATGATTTTTTTTCTGTTTTTTTTCTTAGGACCTGGATACATTCACGTATCCATATCTCATTATAGCAGATGTTGTCAAATCTGATATTCCTGTTTGATATTTGAGTCTTTTGTTTATTAGAACTGCTTCTCAAATTGCAAAATTTAAAGTAATCACTCAGGCCTGAATTGCCCATGTGCAATTTGGCTAGCATAGGTGTCATGGGTAGTGCAGAATATGGCATGAATTTAGTCTCTTTGAAGTTAATTGTAAGCTCTTATTGCTATAGTGACTGTAGAGTAGTGAGCAAAATACTGCAATCACTGTCATTAAGAAATGTTGAATGGCTGCCTTTAGGTGAAGCATAGAGTTTATTGATGTAGGGAAAAAGATCATTTCAGAATACTGAACATTTATCATATGGTACTCCCTATCGGCAAGTTCTTAATTATATTTTAAGACATTCTTTCTGAAAGAAACTGCACAGAATAGAATCAGCTGTCAAATTCCATGATGTTGATAACAAGAAATGACAGAGAGACATCAAAATGAACATGCATACCATCCACTGTTACTAGTAGCACTGCAACTTTATTATTAAACATCTTACAGATAAATGACTGAAGAGACATCAGAGAAATTCTGACTTGTAATAACTGAGTAGGGAGGAAAATGTCAGTCTCTAAAGAAGATCTATTACATAATGACAATACTATCTACAGCCATAATGGTGAGTGGATGTAGGATGACCTGAAGACACAGCTCCTGTCATGTCTGGAGCATCTTTTTAGAAATACAGAAGTGACTGTGAGGCCTTGAACAAACCAGAGAGCTGGATGACAATATTACACACCTCACAAGTGAAATACTATCATTAAAAAAATTCAATTCTTAGGCAGTACATTTTGCTTTTTCATAAGTGACTTCTTTTTCAAAAAAAATTCAGTGATGATAACCAAATATATGTCTGACATGCATTCTATGATTTGGGTCATCACCTGGATCATCATTACAAGCATTATTTCTTTAGTGAGTAATTGGTATTAGCTGGTAATTTTGATCTCTTCTCTATTTTCACATATTTACATATTGAATGTATGACTCATGTTTCATGATAATGAACTGTTACTATGTCTGTGTGTAAACTCCATTTTCAGTGCTAATTCAGAGCTTGATGGTGTCAGGTTATTTTCATTTAAGTCGCCCAACCTTCTTGTGGTTTGGATATTATTATGAATCTAATTGTAAGAGGAGAAGGCTGGCAATAATAAGTTGTACAACTATAAACTACTAAGAATAGCAGACCTATTAAATGACAAATTACACAACTCATTTTCAGCATTATGCTGCCTCCAGGCAAGCTGGTTTCCTTCTCATACAGAACAAGTTTCCAGAAAGTAAATAATGTATTGCTGCACAAAATTTCAGCAGAATAAGATATATGAAATGAATCTGTCTTTTACTATTTTTACTTACTTCTTGAATTAGCTAAAAATAAATTTAGGGACATCTAGAAAATTAAATAACACAGTTTTATCTTCACCAGCCTAAGAGGAAAGTCCTATAATCCTGTAATAAATATTTATCTTTAATTGTACCTTAGGATAATATAATTGATATCCCTCAACCTTTGGATATGTTAATCTGTGAAGAGATACTGCAGTGAAGGGGTAGGAGGGAGGAAGGGATGGGCGGATGACTGGACTGAGGTAGTGCCATTTGCTTTAGGAATTCTATTTCATAATGCAAGGAAAATGGTGATCACAAGGAAAGTCAGACTGAAGTGTGAAGAATAAGTTCTAAAATGTGAGAAAATAAAAGTTATCCAAAGGAATACAGAAGTTTGTCATGATGGAAGCTAGAATATGGAAAGAGAGGGAAAGACCTTGAAGAAACCTCGTATGGGCAAGCGTCTGATCTGTGGCCCAGAGTACCAAACTGATGTGACTTAGGGACTCAGTCCATCTTTTCACCAGTTTCACCTACTAAGTAGTCCTTTACGTCACCAAGCAGACCTGCGTGACTACACAATATGTAGCGTAAAGCAGTTTTTATGGATTAAGTACTAATGCCACCTGATCACCCATTCTTGTAGTCAGTCACTCACTCAATGCTCAGCTCATGACTTTCATACCATAGATGTCTATGAAAGTTCTAATGAAGGCATCTAGTGTCTAAATATGTTTAGATCAATGTACTATGTATATGGTCTTGGTATGCCTGGTTTCCCTACAGTCCTGTCTACCAGGAGCGACTTTGCCTTCCAAGCATGTTTCTTATCTTCCGTGGGGTTTCAGACTGCCTCCTATAACATTGACTGTTTTCTCTCTGTCTCTTTTGCCATTTATTCTTTCACCACATTCTTAAAACTTGAAGCCCCTCAGGCCTGTGTGACCTGCCTTTTCTTTTCATATTATGCATGTTCCCACCCAGGGGACATAGTCCCCAATCATAAGCCAATGAAACATTTCAGTAGTTAGCCCAACTACCTGCCTTAATCTAGGGCTGAACAAGAATACAGACACACCGGATGAGTGTGTCCCATCTGATTGCACAGGCAGGATCTTGTTCTTATCTTCACCAAGCAACAAGCTCCTGGGGATTGTTTGTTGTCTCAAAACACAGTGATAAGAGAGTGCTCAATGACATATTCACGTCTAACTAGCTCTACAAGACACATCTTTCCATATTTAACTTTCATTCCCATGCACTATACTTTATTGCTTCCTAAAAGAACGGTTTCCTAAATGGTAACTACCCTGCAACTATGGGAGTAAGCATTTTCTGGGTTATAGTTTGAAAACTGTTCAGTATTAGCAAGAAACAGGACTCTAAAATTTTAGGGTAGTGACTCTGTGAATGTCTCTAAGATTTACTTTCCCTTTTGATATGAAGAGAGTTCCTTCTCTTGTTTTTTTTTTCTTTTCTTTTCTTTTTCTTTCTTTCATTCTTTACTTCTTTTTTTTTTTTTTTTTTTGAGACAGGATTTCTCTGTGTAGTTTTGGTGCCTGGCCTGGATCTCACTCTGTAGACCAGACTGGCCTTGAACTCACAGAGATTCGTCTGACTCGGCCTCCCGAGTGCTGGGATTAAAGGCATGTGCCACTACCACTCAGCATTTTAAATTTTTTTCTTTCTGTTTTTTTAAATTTAATTTAATTTAATTATTATGTATACAGTGTTCTGCCTGCATGTCAGAAGAGGGCACCAGATCTCATTGTAGATGGTTGTGAGCCACCAT
>CABHPQ010133845.1:0-45075 GCA_902168405.1 Peromyscus aztecus
AAAAGTATCTTTGTTAAATGATATGAATTAAACATAATTTATCAATTTCAATATATGAAATAATAAAGTATACTCCCATTAATGTCCTGTGGTACATACTCTTAATTGCTGTGGGATGGTCTGTATGTCAAATTGCTCTGATTGGTCAATAAATAAAACACTGATTGGCCAGTGGCCAGGCAGGAAGTAGGCGGGAAAAGGAGAGAGGAGAATTCTGGGAAGTGGAAGGCTGAGTGAGGGAGACACTGCCAGCTGCCTCCATGATAAGCAGCATGTGAAGACACCGGTAAGCCACAAGCCACGTGGCAAGGTATAGATTTATAGAAATGGGTTAATTTAAGATGTAAGAACTAGATAGCTAGAAGCCTGAGCCATTAGGCCAAACAGTTTAAATAATATAAGCGTCTGTGTGTTTATTTTATAAGTGGGCTGTTGGACGGCTGGGGTTTGGTGGGACCGGGAGAAAAAACTCTCCAGCTACACTTAATCCAAAGGTCAACTAGAACAACTAGATGGCCAGTGGGATATTTGGCAGCTGCCCTTTCCTTTGGGAAGCTGCCTCATTTGGTGAGTTGGTTTTTTTCCCTGTGTGTTCTCTTCCTCCCTCTTTGGTTTCTCTCATGCAATTACTAGAAAACATGGTTAAGAATAATTACCTTTTATAATGGATGATCTGGAAATTTAAAAGAGAAAAATTCAAAGCACATTTAGTGAGAAGAATTAAATCATATTTGGATAAGAATAGATTATTCTAAGTTGAGGAGATGGGTCCCTTGGTAATGGCTTGAAATGTAAGTATGAGGACCTGAGTGCAATTCAGTAGAAATCATATAGAAAATCCTTTAGTGTTGGCTTAAAATCCTAGTCCTGGATAGGCAGAGATGGGAGGCTACTTGGAGCTTCCTAAGCAGCCAGCAGAGTGAAACTGGTGATCTCCTGGCTCAGTGTGACAGTCTTAAAAAAGGAAGACAGAGATTAACAAAGATACTCGATTTCTACCCCTGAACTCCATATGTAGGTACACATTTGTATGTGCGTTATTCATGTGCACACAGGAGTATGTACATGGATAGAGACACACATACACACAAGAATAGATGACTTTATGCTAGACTCTGATTGTCCTTACCATCAATTAAATGAGAATTTAACAGTCTGGTCAGCAGATTCATTCCATGTAGTCACCAGATGTAAGAATTTTCTTTGTATTTGAACTGTTAACACAACTATAAGTTAAAGTTCTTGGTCCCTGAACCTACCTTCTGAGGATGATGAAAATTAATAATTGCTGTCTGTAAAGCAATATTGATGAAGAGTTCATATTTTAAAATAGTCTGAAAGTGCAAGCAATCAATTGATGGCTTTCAGTCCTGACTCTCTGTACTCACAGGGAGAAATAACCCTGATAACTATACTTCCTCTCCTGTCTTTACCTCTTGCATTTGAGTCACCAAAGATTTGTCAAACATTTTTCTCCATTAATCAGGATTCTTCACAAATTATGGGAAAATATTTCACTTCCATCCTGTGCAATTCTCCAATTTTGAAATAAAACTTTAAATTAATCTTGTACTTTAAGAAGAACTACATTTTTGGCATATTTGTATAATTGTAATGTTGAGATATTTCCAAATATATTTACTTCATAGAGTGTAAGTGCTATCTTTAAGGATGACTTTAAATTTTTGTTTAAGTAAGCTTGTATAATTTTGAAGTTTTTAGCTTTCCTAATATCTTATACTCTGCAAAGTAGTGATCTGTTGAATTACAAACAAATCTTTTTTTTACCTGCTGTTGGAAAGAGAAAATTGTAAGGTTAACTAAGAGAACAATTGTTTGGCCATGACTGAAAGAAGTAGTCATATTAGATTTGAATGTGTGGCAGAAGGAGCGTGGTACGTAATAGTGAGGGAAAAGGTAGATAGGTAGTGTTGTTGGACCTAATCTTATCAAAAAGAAGGGAGTAGGCCCTAATTTTGACATGCTGTGAAAGGAAAGTCAAAGCCTCTGATGTTACATCGAGTGATAAAACGTGGGAAAGGGAAATCAATTTTAACTAGTTCATGAAATAGTTTTTCAGCTCCCACAAAGAGTCTCCTTAACTGCCCCACCCTCTGACCCCCTATTACTACCTCTGGTAATTTTCCACATTGCTGGGTTTTAAAGCATGTGCCTCTGCCTGCCTGTCTTTGACAGTCTAGAATTTTCCCTATCACTGCAGATTCCCAGGAAAAGGTAAATGGAAGGAATTAAAAGTCAGAGTTTAGCCAATTTCTCTTAAATTCTCTTGCCTGTCTTTTGTTTAATTTTCAGAACCACTCAGATTCCGCTTTAGTTCTGGAAAGGAGTGCTTCTTGATTTTCATGAATAGATTATACTGCATTAATAGCACAGGTGTACAGTGTGGTGTGTTTGGTTAAATATTTTTCTATTCATTTGTAAAGTAACTCAAGTTGGCTGCAGCTAACTTGGCATCTTGACTGCTCCCAGCATCTATACTGCATGATACTCCAGTATCCTTTCATCTAATTCGGTAAAAAGCAACATCAGTGACTCTCTGTTAAAAGCTCAAAGTGATGTGCTAATTGTTCAGTTTTCGCTTTGCATTTGTAACTGATTTAAGCCAGAGAGAAGTATTATAGGGTTCATATTATAAATGAGGTTTCTAATGTATTACCACAATTTATTTTTAAAACTGAAGATTAAACTTTTGTTGATATGATAGTTTTCATTTTTATGGAGACACTAAAGCTAATGACTCACTACTAATTAAATTTTTAGAGATTTAATTATTCCATTCTGTTTCAAATTCTGCTTCCTTTCTCTGCTTTAGCTAATAATTTATTCTACCTAAATGATTAAACAAACATAATAATTTAAGAATACTTTTCTGATTTTATTAATGAATACAATCTGTTCCAAAATTATAAGTAGCTGTCAATAATATATTACTGCACATGTTTCTTAATATTTTTGGGAAAAATAACTTCTATGTTGTTTTCTTGTGGAAAATACTTTCTCCTGGGAGGATTTAATTGCATTCAGAATTCATTCAGAGATTAAAAATGGTGCAAACTAAAAACAAACCCTCTTCTGATCTGAAAGAGTCTGAGTCACTTTATAATATATACATGAAAAGGTGCTGTTGATTACACTTTGAGAGTGAGTTGGAATGGGGAGGTTTTTTTAACTCCCTCTGCATGATCCAGAGTCTCCATTCGTGCTTTTCTGCACTATTATTTAGTGCTTGCTTTTCTCTACATTGTTCAGCCCACAGAATCTCAGTAACATAGTGATCTTGAATCATCCTGAGAGTATAGAAAATGCTCATTTACAGGCAGACTTATCAGTTCCTTCCAATTATAGCTTATGAGTCTCTCATATTAGAGACAGTGTTCACTATTTCAATGTCATTTAACTACAAATACTCTAACAAGTAAGAGTATATGTTGTTGTCTTTCTTTGCCAGAACCATAACATAAGCACCTTTTCAGTTTTCCTCCTAATTCTTTTTGTTTATTATTCAGTGTCTTTTAATACCACACATGGTCTTATATTCACTGCCATGTGGGTGTTGAGAATTGAGCCCAGGTCCTCTGGAAGAGCAGCCAGTGCTCTTAACCACTGAGCTATCTCTGTTCCCTCCTAATTCAATGATATGTTCTATGGAGTATGTGGTAGATGAGGATTTGGGTGGGGATTATATTTAGGATTAATCCTCAAAACCAAGAGCTAGATGTATTATAGGTGTTTGAGAAATCACTGCTGGAAAATAACAATGTTAATGTTGCAAAATCATGTTATCTCTGTTTTTAATTCCGACACTGACAGTCAAGGGAAAAATTTACACTCAATCCGATAAAGAACAGTGACCTTTTTGAATAATAGTTCTCTAATATTTGCACAATTTTCTGTTATTAACTGTTAGATAACCATCTAAATACCACTACATAAAGTGCCAACCTGACATTTCTCAGCAGATACAAACAAGATAAAGAAATAAGAGTACCAAACTCTGTACTATCTACCATCTCTGAAATATTTTTCTATTGCAAGCGTCCAAGGAATTATGTGGAGTCTGTCAGAGGACAATATTCAAGAGATCAAAACATCTAGAGGAGGTATATTTGGAGTCTAGATTGGATTCCTTGCCAGACATAATAACCTTAGACACTATAACCATTAAGGGTCAATTATGTTTTTACTTTACATTTTGAGATTTCAAGAATATCCTTTACCCATCAAAAGGAACAAATCCATTCATAGTATGATGTGTTTGTGTGACAGCACATCATAATCTATACGTTTACCAATTCAACTAAAATTTCCTTCCATCATATCTCATTGTTTAAGAAATAACAGTATCAAAAGAAGAATATTATTAATATATTACAATCATTTACTAAACAAGTGAAAATAGATGTAACATATCATTAAATAGGAGCTCTCAGAGTCAATTTTAGATCACCTTTAAATATGAAAGGTGTTTAATTGTTGCTTATATCTCAATCATACTTTAGCATTCCTATAAGATAAGCAATAGAATACAGTATTCTTCACCACTAAAATATATTTTCTTGTGACTGTTATATATTGGGACTCATATGCCCTTTATTAATCAAAATCAACATAAGATCCAGGTAGTAGAATGACCATGTCATAGCTTTAGCTACTTTCAAAATCCTGATGTTTGGACCCACTGAAAGCTTTAAAAAATATTTTTAAAAGACTCAGGTTGCCATTCTTGTATGTCCTTTATGCTACCCTCTAAATCCAAGAAGTCCAGATTTTTAATCTCCTACACTACCTTTGACTATAAGAGAAATCAGTGAACTTAGAAAATTTAAAACCTAAAAACATAAACAAAAAAGCAGATTTTTGAAAGGATAAATAAAATTGATAGGTATCTAACAAGACCAATATGTAAATTAACTATTCAAAATTATTCAATATAAACCAGACCATTAATAAGATTTTTTAAAGTCAAAGAATCAAATTGATTGATCTGGAAAATCATTGTCCAATATTCAATATCCATTAATAACAGGAGAATGTATTTAAAGAACATTTGCCTTCAAATGTCTTCCATGAGGTCAGCCATTTAAGTTTTAACTTGATACTAGAGCTACTTATATAGTTAGTTAAGTAACAGAGGGCCTTTGGGGACCCATGTTTATAACATGAATTGCTTAATGGTCTTATTAATAGAAAGCCCTGATTCAGATACTGGGGTGAAAGCTGAAAGATCAGAGAAGGAGAGCAAGCCTGCCACAAGGTCTTACCTCTATCAAATCCTCAGTCGAAAGAGAGTAAGTTCCTGTTTCCTCATACCTTATATACGTAGACATCACTTCCTGGGGTTAAAGGTGTGTGTCCTTCCCAAGCAAAGACATGAGATCTCAAGTGCTAGGATTAAAGGTGTGTACCACTATACCTAACTTTGTTTCCAGTGTGACCTTGAACTTACAGCTATCCAGATGAATCTCTGCCTCCCAAGTGATAAGTTTATGGGTGTGTGCCACCACTGTCTGGCCTCTGTGTCTAATCTAGTGGCTGGCTTTGTTCTCCCATCCCCAAGCAAATTTATTAGGGTAAACAATATATCACTACACATGTTAGGTTTAGGAAAGGGAATGAGGCCAAGAGGTATATAGTAAAAGAAATGTGGAAAACTGCTCATTAAGTCAGCATTAAAACCCTACAGGCAGCTATCTAGGCCATCAGTCATGCTATGGAGGTAACTATAGTGATCTAATACATGCTTGAGTAAGTATCATTAACCAAACATAAGTTTGCCACTCCTAGCCACCTCCTTGTTAAGAGGGATAATTGGGAAATCACAGACATTTGTGATCACTTTGTAAGTATTCTACATGAAAAAAGTCTTTAAATTGAGGAATACTTTCCCTCCTGCCAACTAATGCCAACTCTAACCAGAACCACCTACACTCAGAATCATTAGCCAGCTATGCATAACATATCTCCATTAGCCTTCATAACAGCCTGTTCTCTGAGTACAGGACCTACCTTGAAAGCCAGCTATTGAAACTTGGATGTCAGTCAAACCCCAGCTATGCTAGCTATGGATCCTGGCTTTGCTTATCAAGAATGTATCATCCTGATCCAATAATTTTCCAAAGGAATTCTGGGGTGAAACTCAGAAACAGGAAAATGTTTTTCTCCCAAAGTAAACAAATAGTTTCATGCTAGAAAGGCACGTTATAAATTTAATATTGTTTCATGGAAGAAGTATATGTTCAGAGAATATGACTTTATCTATGTTGATGGGGCTGCTGAACCAGAAGGTGTTCCCATTATATATTTTAGTTCCTGCCTTCCCAGATTAGTATGGAGTTATTGTAAAAGGAAGACTCACACCACAGTTGTTCTACAGTGATTCATTCACATGGTTTCTTTCTAATACATAATTCATATGGACCCCATATATTTTGAAATTTGAGACAGAAATGATCTATACATAACAATCAACTGATGGCAACCAACTGCTAAGAGATTAAGAATTGGGCTTACTTCTGAAACCGTTTTAACTTTCTTTGTTTATTTGTATGCCTAAATCTCACAAAATGTACAGCATGGTGCAAAGAGCAAAGGGTTCTGTACATTTAAGGAATAAGAGTTAAGCATTTGACATTAGCTGGAAGCAAAATAGTTGTGAAGATTAAAGTTATTTTGCTGGAAAGAGAAAGTAAAAAAGAAGATAATACTGAAAGATGAAAACAAGGCCAGGCCAATGAGCCAAACACTACTTGGATCTTTCTTTTTTGTTTAATAGATTCTTCACTCATACAATATATCCCAAGCACAGTTTCCCCTCACTCCACTCCTTCCAGCTCTCATTATCTCCCCTCTCCCTCAGACCCACTCCTCCTCCATTTCCCTTCAGAAAAGATCAGACTTTCAAGGGACAGCAATCAACCAGACAGAATAGGATATAAAATGCAAGGGAAAAACCCTCATATCAAGACTGAACAAGGCAATCCAATAGGAGGAAAGGAGTCTCAAGAGTGGGTAAAAGAGTCATAAATGCACTCACTCCCACTATTAGGTGTCCCACAAAAACACCAAGCTAACAGCCACAATGTATGTTCAAAGGGCTTGGTACAAACTCATGTAGACCTCCATGCTTGCCACTTCAGTCTTGGTGATTCCACTTGAGCCCTGCTTAGTTGATTCAGTGAGTCATGTTCTCTTGGTGTCCTCCATCCCTTCTGACTCCCACAGTCTTTCTTCCCCTTCTTCTGTTGGGTTTCCATCTTTTACCACAACTGCATTTTAGGATCTGGCAAGAAATGGAAACAGTGGTCACCTCAATTTGGAGATGTATCAAAATGTTTAACTAATTACCCCCAACTTACAAATGTCAAAATAATTTATTGAATATATATACACAAAATAAAAAGTAAGCACATTTAATTCAAATATCTTGGACTGTTTTTAATAAATTAATGTTAACATTAATCAAGTAGAAAAATTAGTAAGGAGAAATGGACCCTCAAAAGAGGTCAATATTAACTGCTATTTTATAAATAAATCAATATCATGCACACACACACATTTAGTGGTAGTCACCCTATAGAGAGCAGGCAATGTTCTACCCAGAAACCATAAACTACCAAACAAAGAAATCCCACTATGAGGTATTGCTGTGGGATGGTCTCTCTGTGCACTGTGAATATATGTTGCTCTCATTGGTTGATAAATAAAGTTATTTGGTCAATAACAAGGCAGAGTAAGGTTAGGCAGTACATTCAAAGTGAAGACGGAGAAGAAGAAAGGTGGAGTCAGAGGAGATGCCATCCAGCCACCCAAGGAACAAGATGCCAGTAGACCGGTAATTCCATGGCCATGTGGTAAAATATAGATTAATAGAAATGGGTTAATTTAAGATGTAAGAGCTAGGTAGTAATAAGCATGAGCCATAGACCAAACAGTTTTTAATTAATATTAAGCCTTTGAATGATTATTCTAAAAGTAGCTGTGGAACTGTGGGACTCAGGAGGGACAGAGAAAAGTGTCCAGCTATATTTGCTACCCAACATGGGGCATGGACCCATGACCCTGAAATTAAGAGTCTCATGCTCTACCCACTGAGCTAGCCAGGCTTATTTAGACAGAAAAGGGGAAATGTAGTGGGACTGCTTTCCACCCATGACCTTGGACTATCTGGCCTGATAGAGGTTCTGCTTCTTATCTGCCTACATGACTACTTAAATGAGAGGAGAAAGGGGCCCATGCTCTCTTGGGTGGCTAAGACTGGATCAGGCAGTGTGAAGCAGCATGTGATCCGTCCCCAGCTTTCCATGGACTCTGCAACTGGATTTACTTAGCCTGTATCAGTGAGTCTGTTTTCTCAATAGAACCCCTTAATAAATTTATATATATTATATATATAAATATATATGGTAATATATAATATATAAATATATACGGTAATATATATATATACCATTGAAGCTCTCGTTACAAGGTGTAGGATATGCTCTGTTGGGTTGTTGACTAGTGATTGCAGAGATGTCCAAAATAATTCAAGTTATTGGCATTGATCCTAATTTGGCATAAGAAAATGAAGGTAAGATCCCATGTTGAAGGCATCACATGCTTTGGTTACAGGATGCAGAGAAATCAATCTAGTATTGATTGAAATGCCTTCCCCATTAGTTAAAAGCCATAGTACCAAAAAGTATTGCAGAGCTGCTGGTGAAGAAATTCCATCACTAGTCTTACCCAGCAGTGAATCTCATTAACTACAAAAATGACTGACCTAGTAAGATACAAGACATGCAGTTGTAGAATAAATAAACCAGTAGATAACCAGTAGTTTTCTTATTTGACTTAGTGTCTTCACCATAATGGAACTCATATTTCATACTATAAACCTGGCCAAGAACTAGTAGCTGAGAGGTCACAGACAACTCTAGTACTATATTGCTAAAGGGACATAATATCAAACTTATACATGCTTACAAAACTTTACGCATACTTACATTTATACCTAAAGTGCAGTTCTAAACCCTCATGATGAAAGTTTTGTTATGCAGTGGGTGGCAGTTAACACAGAGACTCATGATTAATCAAAGTGTAGTGCATAAGTGATTTAGTAGTGATCAGCTCTCAATGGGACTTCTATATCAGCCTGATATAAGGTTTGGGGGACATAGAGGAAAAGAAGAGGCTGAAAGTCTGTAAGAGGCAGAGGCTAAGGAACATTGTTCTGGAATCATTACTATCTTTTGGACATGACAAGGATGTACCAATTGGAAATTTAGAGCAGCTATGGTTTGAATTCAAGATCTTTACAAGATCAAGCTAATAAACGCTACAACATGGAGAGGGAAGGGGTCCACAAGGCCAGACTCATAGCTGTTGGCAAGTGATGGCTTCTGAGGAAGAGAGATTCCATTATTTCCCGTGGTATGACCCATGATTATTTGCCTATGCTCCAGTTCCTGGTGCCCTTACTTATGTGCATATGGCCATTGCTAACTGAATTCAGCAGGTCTGTGGAAATAAAATAAGACATGAAATTAGGAGTGGGTATAGGAGCACTTGTATGGGAGGAGTTGGAAAGAGGATCTGAGGAAAATACTACCTAAATGCATCATAATAATGCATGAAATTACCAAAAATAAATTTTAATAACACATTTTGAAATTTTTCAGAATGGTTGCATTTGTTGTGCTGGATTGATGAACCTATGATTTGCAAAGGTCCAGGGAAAGGAAATTACTAATTACATTTTGAAAGTTTTCCAGTGGAAAATGCAGGCCACTCATGTTATCAAAGAATAAGAATATGGTTCAGTGCTCTGTGATGGCTGCTCATAAAATGGCTAAAGGTCCTTGGAACAGAATCTGTAAAGCACTCCTCTTTAGGAAAAGGTTGGGGAAGGGGTAGGGGATGCTGATGTGCTGTCTTGCCTCTTAAGGACTTATTTTCTTGAATATGTTCTTGAAGATATGGCATTATTTCTATGCATCTTTGGTTTTGGTTTCCCAATGACTTTTATAATTTTATGGTCATACTGATTATAGTATATCTTCCCAGGATCTGTAAAATGTTATTAGGTATGTTCTGAATCTTTACTGAAGGAAGAAAAACAGAGTTTTCTTCAGAAATGAGGATTAGCAAGGAGATGGGAACCATGGGGAATATAACCAAATATTTCTCAGATGATATAAATTTAAATGCCATCAATAGTTACTCACTAATCTTGAGTGATTGTTTGAAGTCTTAAATATGTGAAGTCTAAACATGTCCAAATTAGTAAATGGAAGATGAGCAATATTTTGCAGTCTCTTTCTATAAGCACTGGAGATATTGGTATTTGTAAAATTCTTCACAACCTACTGAATTCAAATGAAAGTATGTCATGAATATTTTGTGTGTTTGTTGTGTATGTATGTGAATTGATTCTTTGAAGAGTGCCAGGTAATGCCGGGCGGTGGTGGCGCACGCCTTTAATCCCAACACTCGGGAGGCAGAGGCAGGCGGATCTCTGTGAGTTTGAGGCCAGCCTGGTCTCCCAAGCGAGTTCCAGGAAAGGCGCAAAGCTACACAGAGAAACCCTGTCTCGAAAAACAAAAACAAAAACAAAACAAAAAAAAAGAGTGCCAGGTAAATATAATTGACATATAAACAAAAGTAAACTTGCAAGAAACTTGTGGACATCTTTCAAATATTCTCAATACTAACATGAACTTGGCATTCTCATCTTTTTTCGTAATCTGTGCACTTTTTTGGTAGTAACAGAATTATTTTTAGAAGCTTAGAACCTGAAAAGAAGATGATGTAAACTATTGATGATTGACAATGAAAGAAATGGTTGATCTAAATCAAATACTGCTAGAAATCTAAAACGTGACTCCTTCCTCCAGCTCTTTGATTTTAGAATGAGTTTGAAGTGATAACACATCAACGTCTTTAGTTTCAAATATTAGCTAATCAAATGGAAATGATTTAGTATTCATGGTTTTGGTGTTCAAGAGGTTGGCACATCTTTGACAGGTGAGGCAGTGCTGGTGGGGTGGGTGTTCCTGATCAATATCTCTCTCAGGAAGACATAACAAGTGATAAATAAGAAACAATTCCGGAAGACCTGAATCAACTCCACGTAACTCAGAAGAACTCCTTTGTGTGCTCCACAACACACCACCCAGTTACCATCAAAATATTTATTGAATGTAGAATGTGACATTTCATTGTTATGAAAAAGTGTTATTTTTATATAGTATTATAGAATAATGACCCTTCAAAGAAAAGTGAGATTCAAAAGAAAATTAAAAAATTCAGAATGTTTATTTTTAAATTTAATTCTCCAGATTGTTATTTACAAAACTAGTAAATCATGTAAAAATAATTACCCTTTTGTAGGAAAGTATCATACTAGAGATAAAATTTTACTTTATTTAAACACTGATAATAGCCATCCTTCTGTAGAAATGAGACACAAAACATCAAGAAAGAAGGATTTTGTTATAATGTAAGAAATTGGAATATTATATTTGCTTTTATTTTCTTCACATTATTCGGTCAAAGAAGTACAAAAGAGGGGAAATCCGTAAGGGAAATTCCACAAAAGATTAATGAGCAATGCTGTAATTATATAGTTATTAGTAGTGAGCTCGTAAACACACACACACACACACACACACACACACACACACACACACACACAAAATACAACCCAATGTAGTTGCTGGATAAAGATTGAAAAATGTAGCTCCAATAATATCTAATAATGTTGCTTTTCACACTCACTTGTACTAACAATCTTGGGTCAGTAATTGTAAAGTAATACAGTTTTTCTAGCTCCTTAAAATTTATTTATCAAATAATAACCATAAGAAAATGTCAAACATGCTTTGGGGAAATAATTAAGCTCCATAGACAAGCAATGCTCTGGTCAACTCTGGGATTTGAGGGAAGGTATTGTTTTCATGACTATATGAAGTATGTAGAAAAAAATATGCTTTAGGACACTGACAACCTACTTTAGAATGTGTTTTTCAAACAACCTCCAGTGCAATTTTTATTCCATAGAGTGTAGTAGGGAATTACTACATTACCTGGCTGGTAATGTAATAGTCTGTCCAGGTGAAAATCAAGAAGTATTTTATATGAAAAGTGATGTGGACAATTTAATTAAGTTGTTTCCCTTGAGTGTCTGTGAAGAATCATAGCTCTCATATTGAAATGCCTCGCTTAAAAAAATTCAGTTTGTGCAACTATCCCATAAGAAACAAACTGAAGAATCTCACCAAAATTATCTTTAATCGAGATTAAAGAATTTTGGCCTGAGACAGTTTATTAAAAGCATTTTATAACAAGACTATTTAGTCATGTTTACTAGTCTGCTAGGGCTTCCATAGGAAATACTGTAAATAAAGTTTCCTATATGTATTCACTTACAGTAACTGAAAAATGGAGGACTTATTAGTAGTGTGAGTCATCTTTCTGAGTTGCAGATTGCTGCATTCTGCTTGTCCTCTCATGGACGCAGAGAAGAACTAGCTTTTTTTCAGAACACAAGCCTCATCATATCAAAGCTCTAACCATATCATGTGTTTGAACCCTAGTTACTACCAATACAAAAAAAGCTTTCGGGTAAGGGCTTCTATCCATAAGCTTTGTCAGAGGTGGGATTCTCTTCACAGCACTGCATTATTGATCTACTCAAACTTCATGACCTTATCACATACAAAATGCAGTCATTCTTTGCTTGTTCCAACATCAACTGTAAACTCAAGTCTTGAGGCACAAAAACCAGTTTTCTTTGGCTTGGTATCCCTTCCTCCCAACCATCTCCACCCTGTGTCTGAGGTGGGAGTGGCAAGGAAGATAATCTCTGGTTGCTAGAGGCCCAGTTCCTCCTGCTCCTTGAAGATCACACATTACAGTACCATAGCTTTATTGCAGACTTATAAAGCTCTAAAGCCTAATTTCATTCCATCATTCCATCCCAGTAATTCTAAATGTCAGTGTCTCTCTGGATATAATGACATCTCTTTTCTTGAGATGGCTGCTTCAACTGATGAATTACAACTATGTTCTTTTTATCAGATATCATTCATTCTGTCTTCACAACAAGCTCAGAAGTTCACAATAAAATACAAAGGATTGGGGTATTAGATAGCATGAGTGCATTCTCTCGCATCTGTGTAATCCAGAAGTCCAAAATCAAATAGCATTTAACTCAACTCCTGATTTTGTGGCTGTTTTCTCAGTATTTTCTCTCATGGAGATGGGAGCAGAGCCCTCTAGTGTCTTTTATTATGATGACACTAATCCTATAAGATCAACCTCTGTGTTAAGACTTCAATTTACAGATCTTAAGAGGGAATAAATCCGCTCATATCATCATGTTCTCTGTGTAGACACAACACTTCTAATTTTTTTTATGTTTGACTTGATGTTTAATCCTATCACAATCACTAACACACCACTGAGCTGCTCAACCCCACATGATCCTCAGAAGACCTCATATTGTACATCTCCGAACTGTTTCCTTGGCACAAAGTGGAGTGTGTAGTCATGTTTTAACTATCTGTTACATTCCATCCCCCACTACAGTGTGTTAATTTTCCCACATATCTGCTTTGCACGTGGTTTCATGCTGAATGGGCCTCTTCTGTCTGCTCACAAAGAACAGGAAGGCAGAGGGAGTCACTGACTGCCAACCACCGCCAGGACAAGCAGCATGTAAAGATGCCGGTAAGCCACGAGCCATGTGGCAAGGTATAGATTTATGGAAATGGATTAATTTAAGATATAAGGACAGTTAGCAAGAAGCCTGCCACGGCCATACAGTTTGTAAGCAATATAAGTCTCTGTGTTTACTTGGTTGGGTCTGAGCGGCTGTGGGACTGGCAGGTGAAAGAGATTTATCCTGACCGTGGGCCAGGCAGGAAAACTCTAGCTACAACAACTTTTTAGAAAAACCCTAGAATTCTGTACACAGAGCTTAACGGAACATTCTGATGGGAGGACAGAGGAGCAAAATGCCAAGAGAAAAACAGGAAGTGAAGGCCTGACCCATGGGTTTTCAAAGGTACACAAAGCTTTTTTTTTTCTATCAGGTACTAGATTAGGTGTCATTCTTGTTATAATTTAGAAAGATATCTCATTGAATTCTGTCTGTGTCCTAAGAATCTGAGTCAGGGTGAGTTTATAAGCATTGGAATGATTTGATTAATAGACAAAATCTCAAGACAACAGAATTCAGGCTATGCCATGGTTGCTGCTCAGAGCACAAGTAGAAGAAAAGAGATGTGAAAATGTATCCCTTGGTGGAAAAAGAAAGGATTCTGAACTTTAGACATACGGGGCTGGAGAGATTGCTCAGAGGTTAAGCATGCATACTAAGGACTCGAGTTTAGTTTCCAGCATCCATGACAGGTGCCCCACAGCTGCCTGTAATTTCAATTCCTAGGGATCAAACATCGTTTGGTCTCTACAGGCACCTGTACTCACATGCACATGCTCACACAGAGATACACCCACACACATAATTAAAAATAATAAAAAATAATTTTTTCAAAATAAAGCTGCAGAAAGAATAGGTACTGAGAAAACACCTGAGATTATTAAATGAGTTAGTACCATGACGTCTATTCTGCACAAGTGCCCTAAAAGCTAGGATACATCTGTAAAAGATTTCAACTTGTAAGAGTCCAAATTCTCTTGAAATTATGGAGCCTGCAATGAGAATGTCATTGAAAGAGTTCCCTGCTAGGGAAATGTTTACCCAGATTCGGCACACAGAAGGTGATGTAACTGTGGGTCCAAGTGATTAAACCATGTGTCATGTTTGCACCAAATTGAGCTGTCTATTTGGTACTTATTTTACAGGTATAAAGGTGCGAGAGTAAGTGGACCAAGGACACTTGTGCTAACTTTCTGGGAAGCAATTAATTATTTGGAACTGTGTGGCATGTTCTCAGATCCTGCCAGGAGGTCCTAGCAAATCATTGTATGAAGCTGTGCAAGTGAAGTCTGTGTAGAAACAGAGACCCCAAGTTATTAGACATGCCAGGACTAGGCATATCTGTTGAGTTAAGCTACAGGTGTGGATTTGAACTGGGCTTAAATGAGAAGCTGTGTGTGATGCAGGCAACATTGCTGGAGAGGTGGAACTAGCTAAGTCTGTGAGGCTAGAGTGATTCCATCATGAATCCTAGACAGAAGGCATAGAGCTACAGGAATTAAGATTTTCTTTCCTGGGTTTCAATCTGGCTTTGATCCAGTCTTGACTTGTTATGCTTCCATTCCTCCCTATTGGAATGAGAACATCTATTTTATGCCATTGGATGTTAGAAGGATGTAACATTGGTTGGTACTATACAGCTTCACTGATAACAGTTGTCTCTGAAGAGTCTCTACACTTTACTTTTACACAGTGTTGGAACACTAAAGATTGTGGGCACTGAGCACATTTTGTATACATAACACATTTGCATTATAAAATGACTTATAGCCTATGGAGACACGGGTAGAAGGATATGCTTAAAAGTGATGTTTGGCTGTCAGGATGTTATGCTTTATTTTGATTGTTAATTTGGGAAGTTCTAGAATCTTGTATTAGAGGTGGAGTGGGGGGCATTATTGGAGGTGTTGGAATGAGGGAGTGATATATTTTAATTTTAAAATTTAATAAAAAAGAAAAGCAATAAAAATAGACAAAAAATCATAAACATAATCTGCATCAGAAGAATACAAACTCACAGACTATATAAGAGTACCCATTCTTTGAGCTCTGTAAAATTACAGTTCTTCAGTCTTTGGTGACTCAAACCACAGCTCTCCACTGATGATTTCCCATAGGCTAGCTTTTGTCACTGCTGTTTTCTGCATCACAGGCATAGACATCCTTTTAAACCAATTGTATAGAAGATATGGGTATAAAAGTTTAACACCACAGCTGTTTATTTCCCTAGATTTAGATAAACTATTCATACAGAAAGGAAAATATTTTTATTATTGTAATATCAACAAAAAAGTATTTAGAATACTTCTATAGCTATCAAAAATATTTTTTAAAAACAATTGTCATTTTTCTGGTATAAACATGAACAAAAGCAACTTTATTTGGAGTGTGCTGGGCTTCTAATATTATATTTATCAATAATCTTTGGATTGAGCATTCTATTATACATCTGACTAGCCTAGTATTAGATTATAATTGAATAAACAAAGACAAAATCATTGTATCTGTGCCAAAGTATTTAAAAACAGACATTATCACCCATTATTTCTTGATATGAAATCACATATTAATTAACTTTTGGATTTGATTTGTCAAGCCTAATGTGATTCCAGATTCTACCACTTTAAGGGAACATTCCACCATCTGGCACATTCTTTATACATTGTTACTCTGTTCATTTTATTTTCTGTTTCACCTGTGGCAGTCATTACAGTTGTTGCAAATGATATTAAACTCAACAAAAATCAACTTGACAAGATAGATTCCATTTAAATAACTATGACCTGATCAATTACTCACACAATGTAATTGCCTCCGTAGTAGTCATAGGAAGGTAAAAACTACATAACTGCAAAGATTGAGACATTCTAACTAATCAGGGAATACTTTCTTGGTAAAGGAACATTTGATCCAAAAGTTAAATGTTAATGGATATTCACTGAAGATAACTGACAAATGCAGGGGAGTTATTTTGAACTTTAGAGATGAAATAGAAATGTGTTAATTTAAGGGTAAAACTTCTGTACCTATTTGTCAAATCTGACTAAGGATTTCAACTTTTCATTTGCAATAAATACCTACTGAGAAAAGAAAACCAGTTTTCTCCAATGAAGTATCACTTGGTATGTCAGTCATATTCCATGCCTAGGAGTTATTGGACAACAGAAGATGCACTCCATGTTTCTCTATGCACTTTTGTTTTGGATTGTTTTGTTTTGGTATGTTATTTTTAGTCTTGTTCATTTTCATTTGTTTTAATTTTTTGAGAGAGAAAGGGAGAGAAAATAACATGAAGTTAGGTGTATAGAAAGGTGGAGCTGATCTGAAAGGAGATGGAGGAGGGGAAATGTTCAAAATATATTGTATGAAAAAAATGAACAAAATCTGTAAAAAAAAGAATTTCAAGTTTTCATGTGAAAAGCATGGATAGTAATGTTAATTTTGCATTAGGAAACACTCCTTAGTGTTTTAGATTTTTAATGACCTAAAACAAGTTAGCAGAGCCGTCAGATCATCAGATCTTATTTGGATCATATTTGGATGCAGAAAGAACATGTGGCAATATTGAAAGAGTAGAGGCTGTTTTTCTTATGCAAAAAATGTCTGTGGTAAGGCCATGTGAAGATATGCACACATTGTGCTCCTGATCTCACCATAGTTATCCTTTGAGAAGTTGCTGGAATTAACTCTGTTATAGAAGTGATGAAAAATGGGGTCTTCATAGCAAGGAAAGGAAAACACAAAATATTCTAATGCTTGAGGCATGGGGAAATTTGAGCAATGTGCTGGTCTTAGTCTGTTTTGTCTGACACTAAGAGAATACCATGGTTGGAGATTTGCTCTCTCTGATTCTGAAAGATGGGGACTCTCAAGGCTACGTTCTGCAGAGTCTTTTGTGCTGCCCTACCCCATGCTAGGAGGTAGAAAGGTAAAAGAGCAAGAAGGTGAGAGGGAACCAAGCACTCTCACAACATACCTACTCATGGTGACATTAATCCATTAATGAAGGCAGAGACTGCATAGCCTAATTGCCTCATACACATCACACTTTTCAACACTGTTCCACTGAGCTGAAATTCTCAACATGTGAACTCTGTGTGACACATTAAAATCTCAGCATTACACATGCAAATTGATCATGTAAAAATAGTTATTGAAAATAATCTGTATCTCATTAAAATCTTTGGCTCAGAAATAGAGACAGAGAAATGGAGAAATGAACAGAGAGCAGTGGCCAATAAGTATGAGATCATTAAGTTATACATCTAAAAATGGCTTTAAGAAACTCTGAATACAATAAGAGAAAGTATGGATTGTGATTTTTCCCCATTATTTTTTGTATCATTCCTAAAATTCATCACAGAGACTTTGTAGCATTATAAATTAAGAAAAGTCAATCTCCAATGACTATGCTAAATTTAGTTACTGAATTTCCATCTCTTCCTAAAAGTATGAAGAGAAGAAATAAGAGGAACTTCATGCCATATGTTACCAGTTTATGAACGCTTGGAAAGATGTATTTTATTTGAACTGTCTTTTACAATGGAACAAAAAGAAATGTCAGTTATGTACATGTCAACACACTGTAAATCTATGATGTTGACACAGTGCCACATGAGAATACAAGAAGCTATAATGTCATAACAGCCATTAGGAGAATGTGGGAGAAAATATAAAGTCAAATTTAGGCAGAACTGTACTGTAAGTCTGCCTCTGGCCTGATATAATATTTGCAACTGGAAGAGATAACATATGGTTAGAAGATCATGGAGGATGATGTCACTGTGTAAATCCTCTGCCAACATCTCTTATGTTGTAAACAGAATGGTCAAATAATTGTACCAAAAAAGAGAAGCAAATAAATATGTTATGCTAACCAAAAGAAAATTAATAGGTTTATAAAGGTTTATATTGTCTAGATTATAAGTTACATGCTTCTCCAAAAATAAGTATATATATTTAGAGTATCCAATCCAAAGACTGAAAATACACCAGGCACATATTTGAAAAGGCATAAAAAATATAATTAATTATCATATTCAGTAATATTTAGTACAACTAAATATAGACTCATCTGCTATTTTCCTTTATAGGAGGGAAGGTTGTATCACTGGAAAAGCTAGTAGTTCCTCAAGGAAGAGATGTCCACAGTCATCCTCCTTCTTAATAGTAAACAGTGTGGGCACACTGTATTAGGGTCCCCAGGGACTCATGTGTTCCATGTTTAGTACAGCTTTGGGGATGGTCTGGAAAAAAAGATGTGTGACCTACTTGATGGAAGGAGGTCACTGAGGGGTTGTGACATTACATATCATACCTAGTTCCAAAACTCTTTTTTTCCCTCTGTTTGTTTCCAAGGAGACTCTTGCCATATACCCTGATGCTTGTTTTTAAGAAGACTTAGCATTTAAGCAATCCAGTCAAGTGGAGGCTTTCACTGATCCACACTGAAGCTTCTTCTTGAAAGTCATTAGTATCTTCTGACCACAACACATTGGAAGGATGTCCAGATACTTCAAATTTTATATCATTAAATAAGGAAGATGATGAGTTATCTAGACCATTTAGTATGCTTGAACATTTTGACAAGGAAATGATTATGTGAGACCCAACCTTCCCTGAGGATATGTGTCTGGGACTTACATGTTACTTGGTTAAATGAAAATATCGAAGAAAAAAAAAAAGAATGTTAACTTCATGTTAAATTTTTGCTATAATAACTTTTTATCACTTTTCTTATTTAATTTTTAAGCCTGTAACATGTAAGCAGTTGGGTTTCTTTATTTTATAGATGTCAGGTCTGCTCTTCAAGCCTTGGGGCACTAGAAGCTGTCTGGTACTGGAGGCAAATCATAGGACAACCACAGGAGGAAAACATAGGCAGGTTCAACATAGTTATGCTCCCATTTATGACTCCACCAAGACTGAAAATATTACTGCTGCAGATGGGCCAGCTGAAATCACCATATCAGTATGCTTATGGTGGAAGGTGTTAATTAAGGAGGTTCCCCCACGTCAAATTTTCTTCGTGTCAAACACTGTTTTTTCTACAGCCCTTGAGGATGGTCAGGGAGACTCTGATTCTTGCACTGATGTCAGAAGAGGACTTCTGAATAGCTACTGACAACTGGAAAGAGTTTATTCCAGTCCTGAGAGCAACAGTCATGCAACTCCTCCAACTGCTGAATTGCTTGGCGATACTGTGTGTTAGTCAAGACTACTCCCAATAGCCTCTAAAGGTACAAGCAGAGTTTTCTTTAGGTATAAGAACTTCAGATAACCCCACACAAAGATGTTTTGGAGGACCCTCAATCACAACCACACTAGACCTACTCAGTCTTCAGTCTGAGTTTTAAGTAACACCTCTCTCACCATGGCATTATTCCACATGAATGGCTATGTTGCTCTCATACTACGTGGAACACTTCAGAAGATTTGTCATTACCCTTTGGTCCTAGTGATGTACCTAACAAATGCCTTATCAAAATGTTTAATACTTACTTGTGATTCTTGTCATAGGAACAGTGGACTGAGTTGGTAACTCAAACAAAATATTTTGCCTCTTAATTCCAAGTACAACTGGAATGGGTAGATAGAAGGCAGCTGAAGACCTCCAGAGAGCTACTAACAGTGAAGATTTTGGACAGCAAGACTGTGAAAGTGCACAGAAGTTGAGAGAGTGAAGAATACTGAAATTGAAAGAGCAAAATGGTATAAAGAGGCAAAAATGCTGAAAAATCTGCAAACCTGGCCATAAGATCAGTCCCTACAAGCCACCAAGAGTTGCCACATCTGACTACCTAGGAGCTTTAACCTTTAGAATTAAGTCTTTGTGCCTCTAGTGTAGAATTGTAACAAAGAGAGCACAGAGTGTCCTGCCGCTCAAAACTCAGAGCTTTAACACTATTTATCAAGAGCTGGACCACTGGAAGGTAAAGCCAGAGCACCAGGAGCTGGAGATGGAAGATTAAGCCCTTATTTGATGCTGACCAAAAGTGCACTTATTGCTTATTAGCGAATGATATGTTTGCATTTGTACTTTGCCATGTGAGTAGAACAAAAGAACTTCAGATGATTAGTAGCAAATTTGGAATGTAGACTTCAGATATAGATTAAACTCAGACATACATTGAATGCATCTAGATTTGAATAACCATTATAAACTCTTACCTGGTTTCCAAATTATTGGCTTGACATACAAATTTGGTCTTGAACATTTGCACTTCTATTTTTTTTCAAATTTCCCCCTCTTCCTCCTTTCCTTCTGATATGTATATGTCTACATATATACACACATATCACATATATGTATATATGTATGAATACATATGTAAAGTTGAGCATATACATATATATGTACAAACATACATATACACACATATATGTGTGTATATGTATGTATGTATGTATATATATATATATATATATAAAATTTTCCAGTTAACCTATTTTATATACTAAGTATGAACCTATTGAAAGGCTAAGTTATATGACTTCTCTTCATAGACCATGAACAAATGTGTAATCACTCCTGATAAGGTACTCAGAAGAAACTAAAAGGATCACAGCCAAGTCTTGCTTAATGAGCCAATGAATTTATTAGGGTTACTTACTGGGGCATGAGTGAGGAGCATTGTAACTCAAAGGACACTTCATTACCAAAAAGGGCCCATCCAAGAATGGGTGACGATTCATAAAATATGCATCCCTGGAGCTCTGCACAACATGCATACTTCCTGTGACAATAAATGTTCTCCCACACCATTTGTTTATGTCTCTTATATCATTGCATTGGACTTTGTGAATTCTGTCACTTTCATGAAATTCTAAATTTCCATTGGCTCCTTGAATATGGGTCTTTCTCTTCCTTCCATGAGAGCATGCTTTAATTCAGAGGAAAGTACTATAAAATACTCTGGCCCTTCCGTGAGCTCTTAAATTTATTCTTCCCCCTTTTCCATGATGCTACCCAAACCTTGGAAGGAGTGATATTGATGCTTTGTTATTTTATTCTTTGTATGATGGAACATTGGGTGATCACCAAGCAAGGATCTTGACTGGCTAAATCTCTGCAATTACCAATCTCTCCAACAAAGATTTTACAGAAACAGTAGACTATGGGTACAACCATAAATGTTTAGAATCTTATTTATCAAGAATACTATCTCCAGTTAACAAAGGAGTAGAAAAAATGCTTTCCAACTCTAGTCTATGACTTCCTAGGTCACAGATTTTTGCTTTGGTTTATGGTACCATAAATACTTTCCTTTCTGTGGAATAAGTCTTAGATTTAACTGGAAAGCAGTTGGTTTCACTCAGAATACCCAGGCCTTTAATATACTATAGATCTTTAATATGACCACGGACACATTTGTCCTAGCTGGTTGTCATGCATCTCATAAACCAGTCTTTGAGAGACTCTTTCATTGATTGTTTCAAAGTGTCAAGTCAAACACTTCAAAGACAAAGTATTCTATGATTGTCATGACTTCCTTAATGGACTATATAAAGGCAACATCTGCATGCTGAATCATGGATTTCCCCTTTTTTACACTAATAATTTTACTGATTCTTTGAGAATGTCATAGACCATATTTGATCAGATTCACCCTAACTCCTCACATAGCCACCTTCTCCACACTCACCTTCCTAACTGTGAATTGGCTTTTCTTCCCCTTGTGGAGTATAGTTTGTTATTCCTAACTACTCTTGTGAGTGGGGCCTACCCTGGAGTAGGTGTGACCTACCAAGGATCATGTCATTAAAGAAAGCTGACTCTTCTTATCTCAGCAGCTATCAAATTGCACTAGCTCCTCAGATAGTACTGAGATTTTTGTCTGGTTCTAGCTTGTGCAAACCTTGCACATTCTTTCACAACCACTCTGAGTTCATATGTGTAACTACCCTGTTGTGTCTGGAAAACATTGTATCCTTGAAATCGTCTCTATCTCTGGCTTTTACAATCTTTGTTTTCCCATTTCCAAGAAGATCTCTGAGTCCTGGAGTGTGACATGTACATTCCCCACTTATGTCTGAGTACTCCAAATTTTCTTATTCTCTACACCTCTGGCAATTGGTGTCTGTATATTAACTGTTACATACTGTAAGAAGAATAGTGTTCCTCTGAGGATAGTGTTCTGTGGATTAAATAGCAAGTCATCGGGATTCATTTGAATGTTTTGTCTATTTAGCACAAAAATATTAGAGTCTTTCTCAAGGGTAATAACTTGTCATGCTATAGGTTCTTTGACCAGTTGACAGTGCCATGGATGGGATGAAAATGTTGGATATAGGTCCATTTAAAACATGGTTGGTTACTCCTATAACAATAGTCCCACTATTACACTCATAGGGATATCTTGTCAGACCATTCATTGTTCTAGTTTTAAGGGTTCACAGCTGGGTGAGATTGATGATTAATTTTCTACTTATAGCATGTGTGCATACATAGCACCTTCCAGTGCTGTGAAAGCTGGTCAGGAATAATAAAGCATCTAGGTCTGGACCACCTTGATTTCTGAAAGTTTCATGAGTCCAGTATATGGCATATTCAGTAATAGGCTCTTATTATCAAGCTCTAGAGAGTAACTAAGACCATTAACAGTAGCATGTAATGTTTGGTATTCTATGGAAACCCATTGTCTAACAACTCACAAAGAGGTGGCTCATTTCTGCTGCTCAGGTTTTATGTTGTAGTATTGTTTGATTCTTTCATCAGCTCATTTTTTTTTTTGATTCCAGGGGGAGCTCATTCTTGAGCAGAGATCTAACTTGTAATTGTTCTCTTTTGTACTCTGGCAGTGGTGAGAAAGTACAAGTCAATACTTGCTTCTCACCACACCTTTTGTTCTACTTTTCCTGCCAAATTCAAGGGTAATGCAAAAAGCAGAATTCACATTTCTGTTTTTTTTTCCCATTGTAGTACCCATTATTTGGGTAATTTTTTTCTGGCATAAATGAGTTTAATTTGTGTGGCATTTTGGCTATAGGAAAGTACACATGACTTTCAGATATAACCTGCTTCTAATCTGGTCCTCTATGTGTGTACTTTTAGGGATTGCAATATATTTGTTAGTCCACTAGCAATTCTGAGGTTATCTGTATAACTTACCATAAATCTCACTCATCAAGAAGGCATGACACATAACAAAAGATATCCACTCTGGGAGTCTGCCCAAGAACACACCACTCTCAGATGGTTTGGCTTTGATTTCTTGTCTTATCACTCATCACAAGGACCATATGACTGCCACTACAGTAATGACATCATTAAATACCTCACTAAGCTATATTTTATCTAGCAGGTAATGTCTCCTGTCACCATTTTAAAAAATCGGATGCTTTCCCATTCTCTCATAATTAACTGATCAGTTGTGAATTAGTGGCAATTGTTAATTTCCCGGTTAAAATTTCCTTCACTTTTTCTCTCACATCTCATGCTAGTCCATCAGCATATTCTTTTCCCTGTACTTTCATCACATGTTCAGGCTGGTTGTGATCTCCCTTGTTTATCTTCTCATCTTCCAGAGAGGTCCTTGCTGTGATTCACCTGCTTCTGTGCATGTTCAGCTTATCCCCCAATTTTCCCGCCATCTGTACTCTACAAACCTGAATGAATGCTGTTTTGTGATATGCTGTTCAATCATAGCAATCCCATTACCAAAACCCAATGGTGACTTTATATTTCACTTCAACAAAAATACATATTATCATAAAATGAGAGCCCTACACAATCTAGTTTCCAGTTGTTGCTTGGATATCATTATCTAATCTGCTCCTCTTTATATAAGAATGCAAACTTTTCCCTCCTCACTGTATATACTTTGCTAAGCCAAGGGATCCTTGTGTTTTTTTTTCTTCCTTTTATGAAGAAAACCCCCTCTTTCAAATATTTGTACATTTCAATCTTTCTGTTAATATCTAAATTCAAATAATATTTCTCCAAAAAGAAACTAATATACTGAAGACAGTAGAATATATTGAAATTCATTTTCAGCACAATCCACAAGAAAAATGGAAGACAAGTGCTAGATTAATGAAAGGTCGTAAATATAACTTACAGTTAAGGGAGAGAAAGAAAGACAGAGTACATGTAAAGAAAGAGGGAGACGGGGAAGAAGGGATGTTTATAGAATAACTACTTCTGAATATTTAATACTTAAATCTACTTCAAAGTGGAAATTTTTAAGATATTAGTTTATATGAAATAATTTAAGAGTACTAATTGGTAATTATTTTAAATTGTTAAAGAATTTTTCCTCATGTTATTTCTCCATCATTTTGATAGGCCAATCCTTGATAGAACATGTCATTTGATTCTCACAAGACGGTGAATTGATTGGGTGGGCTGACCTTAGAATTTCAACCTTCAAAACTGTGAGCTAGATAAACTTGTTTTCTTTATGAATTACCCAGCCTTACATACTTTGTTACAGCAAAGGACAAACTTAAACACATACAAGCTCATGGCTCTTGTTTGTGAGAGGTGACCAGCAAGAGTTTACTTAACGAACATGTTTTTGGTATAACTGTGGCCTGCATGCATGTCTCCTGATGACCTTTGCCTCCTGAGTGAAGATACACAAGCAGTATTTCAAGCATGTGACAAGAAAACTGCCAGGGGTTCTTTTTCCCTTTCTTCCTTTTCAACCACTTCTTCTCACACTCAGCATTTCATTTAGCACACATCATTATGGGTCTCTGGTGTGTTTCCTTGGGGAGTTAACCTATAATGGCAGTAAATAAAGTAAAAATAACATGACTAGATGAGACTAATTGTATTATTCTACATCAAGTATTATATGTGGATTCTTTTCCTCTTTTTATTGAGGAAATACAACAAAATAAAATACTTTATTGTGTATGGTTTTCCTAAATAGGTATGCTAAGAAATCAGTTTTCTGAAATACACATAATTTATATTATTCCTTTGACTGTTTAGGATGCTAAAATGTCATGCTCTAGGTCATTTATGAAGAGATTTTATTCTTTGCTACTCTGAAGGCCTAAATTCAAACTGAAGGTGTTTTGTTACATCACAACATAGAGGGCTTGGATAGTGGAAGAGCAAGTAAAGTGTAAGCTTGATTCTTTCTTCCTGTGCCTATAGTGCTATCAACCCATCATAAGTTCCCTAATGTCATAACTTATTTAATTCTACTTATATTAAAATATAATGTAGGAAGCTCCATTAACTTGAAACACAAAAAATGCTTTGTATTATTAAGCCATTTTAGAGAGATTGGGTTAAAAATCATTTGGCAGCTTTAAATAAAGTAAAAGCTGATATAAAACTTGACGGTGCAAGTTGAAAATATGGACTAATGAAAGAAAATTGGTATTGGATAGAAAATTTACTTCTTTTCTTAAAGTTTTTTTTTTCCAGAAGTACAAGTCGTGAGAATTTTGGAGAATCACAACAATGTTCTGGATAGATAAGTAATTACACAGCAGTAGGTAGCACTTGATAAACTATAACTCACTCTGTGGTGGTATTGTGTTCCCCAAAATATTGTGTACCTTAATAAACTTATCTGGGGTCAGAGAACAGGACAGCCACAATATTAAACATGAGGATAGGCAGTGGTAGCATACGCCTTTAATCCTAGCATTCCAGAGACAGAAATCCCTCTGGATCTCTGTGAGTTCAAGGCCACATTGGAAACGGCCAGGCATGGTGACCCACACCTTTAATCCCAGAAAGCGAGCCTTAATCCCAGGGAGTGGTGGTAGAAAGCAGAAAGGTATATAAGGTGTGAGGACCAGAAACTAGAGGCATTTGCCCAGGAGAGGCATTTGCCCAGGAGAGGCATTTGGCCTGGAGAAGCATTTGGGCTGGTTAAGCATTCAGGCCTCTAGCAGCAGCAGTTCAGCTGAGACCCATTCTGGATTAGGACTCAGAGGCTTCCAGTCTGAGGAAGCAAGACCAGCTGAGGATCCGGCAAGGTGAGATAGCTGTGGCTTGTTCTATTTCTCTGACCTTCCAGCATTTACCCCAACACCTGGCTCAGGTTTGATTTTATTAATAAGAACTTTTAAGATTCATGCTATACACTCCACGTAAGACAGTCCATATTATACACTATATTCCCCTGACAGGATGGGGGGTATTTTGGAATTTTCTAAATTTCCTTGAAAATTGTTTTATTCTTAATGTTTTTCATATCAAGTGCAGCCACCCTTGCCATACACCTCCAGGAACCAGTCCCTCAGTTTTACTCTGGCTGCTGAGAAAGATGTTCTTGAAAAATAGATGTCATAGGCACCTAACAAGCTAGTTATTTCAATGAGGAATCTGAATTTCTGAATCCTAGTTCTGAATTTTACCAATAACAACAAATATAAAGTCACGACCAGGGCTAATGCCAATGCTGAGCTTCGTCCTGTGTGTTCCCTGAGTTTTTCTGGCATTCACATCTTGCCTCATCTGTTATTGTTTCTCTTTAAAAGAAGCATGTGGTGTTGGGTCAAAAACTGTAAAGGCCTTACTCTAAGTGGAAGAAATGAGTATGAACTAAATTCTGAGAACAAAGTGCATTGTGTTTAGATTAGAAATCTGTAACAACTGACTTCCACTCAGGCACAGTGGCTGTGCAGATTTGTGAGCTGAAATGTTTACATGTTGGAATCAACTCCTCCACCCTGGATGGGTGTGACTCTAGAGTGTTTATTTGCAGGCTTTCCACTTTCAAATGCACAGAGATAAAGCAACATCCACCAAGAATCTAGCTGGGTTTTGTTATTGTTTTGTATTGTTTCATTTTGTTTTACTATCACTTTAGGTTTGAAGGCCAATTTGTTCTTTCTATCCTGTTCAATTTAAGACAACCAGGGAAGCTTGTCTGAGTCAATTCCCACTGAGACAGACAACATGTAATGAAATAGAAACCTCTCTCCCACTATGTAAAACAGGCCGATCACTAGTGAATGGAAAAGAGTGATCTCCTGATTACTCATAATTTGTCTGGCTTTCTGGGAATGAATGAAAGTATTATTTGGCATCTAGTGATACTATTTTATTCTTTTTAATATTTCATACTTCAATATATTGAATACCAAAAATAAATAATATTTTAGGAACTATAAATCTTGTTTCATTTTGAAAGAGTATAGATCATTATATTTTTAATTAAAAAACTTTTGAGGATGTCCACTTGAGTATTAGTTACATAATTCCCACTCTTCTTCCCTCAACTTCTTTAGTATCCTCTCAACTCCCTATTAAATAAAATCCATGATTTCTCTTTCCTTATTATTGTTACACACACACACATATACATGTATATATAATACAAACTGGTGAGTACATTTAGTGTTGCTTGTATGCATAGATATTTAGAACTAACCACTTGGTACTGAGTTACCCATCTGGGGGCTCATGCTTAGAGAAGACTGATTCTCTTGCTATAACTATTACTTGTCTGTAGATCCCGTGATGAGGGCCTTGTGAAGTGTCTTCCTTCCCTGTTGGAATATCATTTGGCATCAGCATTGAACATATGTTGTATACGTGACCATACTGTTGAAACTTCATGAATGTGGCTCCCTGTCATACAGAAAACACTGTCTCACAAAAGAGACAGCTCATTTTAATTGTTGGAGAGTCCAATTTTCAGTTGGACTGAACACTCTGTCTTTTGTATCTTTGAATAATTTTATTTCCTCAATCCCTTTGTAATTTTTGTATTTATGGATTGCTCACTAAAGCCATGACTAATGATGTCATTCACCTCCAGTCTGATTCAGCATTAATAATCAGTGTGACTTATGTTTATTATAGGGCATTCCATTTCCTTTATCAACTACTCCTATAATTTCAGTGTTGTTGTATTATAGACATCCAATAGACTCTAAGGTTCTTTGAGTTATTCTGCAGCAGTGACCAAATGCCTTCATACTAGGATGTGTTTATTGTTTAGAAGACAAACTACACACTGAAAATCTACACCCAATGCTTAAATGAAAATGTTGCATTCCAAATACAGTGACAGTTATGTGGGTCTAAAATGCCATATTACTCATTCCTGCCTCAAGAGTTGACACTCATCAGTCTACCCTTTGGAACTCATTATATTAGGTTACCAGGAAAGAAAGTATAAGGAATTTTTGTTTATTAAAATAAAGTAAAAGGAAAGATTTCTGTTTCTCTACTAGATAAAGCCTTCAAAATTCTCAAGGTATCATCCTCATTGGTTTAAAAATATAATTCATTTTTTATTTTATAATTTAATTTAATTTTACATATCAGCCACAATTCCCCTGTCCTCCCTCCTCCCCCCCACCCTCCTTCCAACCCACTCCCCATTTCCCATCTCCTCCAGGGCAATATAATTCAAATATTCAGATATATTTTCCTATCTTAGTGTATATAAAGATGATGGAAGTAAAATATAATTTATTTCATTTTCATTTATGAAATTTTAATAAAATAAACACTACATCTCCATGTAAGTCTTATCACAAGATTTTTCTTTTCAGAATCAAAAACTTACATTTATTTAACAACTATAGGATAAATATTTTGAAAAATTTTACTGTCTCTCAGTTCCTTGTAATAATTTTTGACTCAAAAACTTATTTTCATGGTTGTATTCTGTATTATTTAGCAGAAGATAGCAGAGCTAGTGAATATAAAACTTATTTAGAATAATGATAATGTGAGTCACTTCAGGAGATTGATATTAAATAGAATGTGTTTGACTTTTGTAAAGGAAAGGAGAAACATTTGATTTCATAGCCTAATTTGCTCATGATATTTTTTTTTCAGACAGGGTCCTAGCATGTAGACTAGGCTGGCCTCAAACTAACCATCCTTCCACCTCCATTTCCTGAGTGCTGGCAAGAAAAGTGTGTGTCACCATGTGTAGTTTTTCATGATACTAATATTTTCTAAAACTCTCCTTAGGCTCTTTAGGCAAATACTCTTATTAGCTACCTTTCTTAGCACATAAAACAAACACAAATCTTGGTACGTTCCTAATCTAATGCAAACATGTTCAAAGCCAAATTATACTCAAGTACCTGCTATATTTGGATCTCAGAATGTTCGCCAAATATGTGCTCTTCCTTCAGCGTGTGTGCTCTACAGCCAAGTGTCAGCAAAAAGTTTCATTGCACTGAAAGACCTGGCTTGAAGACTCATTTTGCTAATGAACACATGCTCTATAAAAAGCTTATTTTCTGTACCTAAGTGTCATGGACAAAATTACTATGATAATATAAAATGTCACCAAATCACAGAATATACTTTTGTACTAAAGCCATGTTTTTAATCTTACACTGATATTAGATGTCAGAGAGAAAAATATCCCCTTCCAAATGTTGAGATAAAGTAGATATATGTGCAAAGCTTGTAACATGCCTGTTGCTTTTATTACTAAAACTTCTGGTTGAAATAAAGTATTATGGTTTCAAAAGAACAAAGAAATATCAACCGAGAGTCTTTTGCTTGTTGCTTTTGTAAGATTTTATTCGTACTTTGACTATGCATGCTGTTTTCTTTTTTCTTTTTATTGAAAATAGATTCTTTTCTCATGTAATATATCCTGACTATAGTTTCCCTTCCCTCTATTCTTCCCAATTCCTCCCCATCTCCACTCCCCTCTGGATCAACTCCCTTTCTGTCTCTCATTAGAAAAGAACAGACTTCTAAGATAAAACATGACAAAATAAAATATAGTAAGATGAAGCAAAAGCTATCATATCAAAGTTTGACACAGCAACCCGACAGGAGGAAAAGGCATGAGAGCAGGTGTAAGAGTCAGAGACCCACTCATTTTCTATGGACAGAAGTCCCATAAAACTACTAAACTAATCGCTATGATATATACACAGAGGAGCTGATATGGACATATGTAGGGTCTGTGCTTCCAGCTTCAATCTCTGTGAGCTTCTATATGCCTTGCAAGCAGAACAGAATGAAGGTCAGAGGTTTTATGGTCATTGGTGTCCACATTTCTGTTTCGGTAGCCTGATGAAGCAGGTGATCCCCTGGGACCTCATGGTCCAAGCATCCTCCATGCAGCTGTAGACAAGAAATCCTACCTCAAAAGTGGTGGCACATGCTTTTATTTCTACCAGAGGCAGAGGCTCTGTGAGCTCAAGGCTGGTCTAATCTACACAGTGAGTTTCAGGCCAGCCAGGGCTGCATAGTGAGACCCTCCTTACACCCACAGTTTAATGCAGTCCTTAGTTCTCATAAATAAAGCTTATCTTTGTAACAGAGGCCATTACAGAAAATCACAAGCAATCAAACCTCAGGGTTATGGAGACCAGTCTACAGTACAACTCCTAAATCTGTGGCTCAGAGAACATTATGGAATAGGTAACTGAAAGATTGCAAAATACAGCAGATCAGGGAGTTTGCCATGAGAGTGTCTCCTAGTAATCTCAGAAGCTACACCCAGAATGTAGTCTGACCAACATGACTGCTGAAATAGGAACTTAACAGGATAACAATAGCCCTGCTACCTTTGAATGGGAGCATGTTTATGAGACCTCAGTTCTACATAAAGAACTATAGACAAATAAAGAATACTGAGGAAGAGAAATAGTCTTTCAGGAAAAAGCTCACCAATTGGTTTTCTAATACCAAATGGCCAGCCTTGAAAGCAAACATTCAAGTAACATAAGACAGATTGAGGAGGCTGCAGTTAGGATTTGTGTACACACACATAACAGTAATTAATGAAAAACAAGGCCTTGAATTTGAAAGAGAGTAGATAGTGGTATGTGAAAGTGTTTGGAGGGAGGAAACGGAACAGGGAAATGATATCCCAAGGAATAAAATAAGTAATAGTAAAAGAAAATAATAAAGTATATTGATGCATTACTAAGTACAAAATCCATGAAACAAAAATTGAATGCCATTTTCATGGTTAGCTAAACATATTGCTAATGATTGTTTAAAATTGCCACTATCCAGTGAGAATCCATTGGAGAGAACTCATTTTTCGTTTGTGAAAGTTTATCAATTGGAGAGAGCTTCTGGATTAGGGATGGGGACATGTGTCCACTTCTCTTAATTCTGGGATCCCATTTGGTGTAGACCCATGCATGTCCTGTGAATTCTGCCAGTCTCTGTGAGTTCATATGTGTGTTGGTTCTGAAGCATTTAAAAGTCCTAGTTTCACACAGGCAGTGATGGCCCACACCTTTAGTTCCAACACTTGGGAGACAAGGGCAAGTGGATCTCTGAGTTCAAGATCATTCTGGTCTACAGAGTGAGTTCCAGGACAGCCAGGGCTACACAGAGAAACCCTGGCTCAAAACAACAACAATAAATAAATAAATAAATAAATAAATAAATAAATAAATAAATAAATAAATAAATAAATAAAAATAAAAGGCCTTGTTTCTTCAATGTTCTCCATCCCGTTTGGTTCTCATAATTATTCCACCACCCCTTCAGCAGGATTTCCTGAGCCCCGAGGAGAGGGATTTGATGGAGACACCCCGTTTAGGACTTAGTTTTTTTTTAAAGGAGTCTCACTAGATCTACAAACCTTTCTTAAGGCCAGGCTCCATGCCTAGCCATAGATGGGTTGTTTGTATAGAAAGGATATATCTTCTCCTTTATTGCTAATTTAACTTTTAAATACCAATATGTAATCATAGATGATTGAGATACTGTGAACTCTATTGTCACTACGGAGTTTTATTAGATTAGCTTTTCTTAATTGGCTCAGGTAGTTTTCCATATGCTCCCATCTTTGTTTATTTTAAGGACCTCTTTAACTTCTAACATGACAAGATATTCCATACTTCTTATCTATTTTTGTTGTCCAACTCTGGTATAACTCAGCACTCCAAGAAGTCTTCACTCCTCATCTTGAAAAAGAAAAAAACATTTTTTTTTTAAGAAATAAAGAATTGGTTTCCCACTCTCATGTCTTCAGGGCTAGCTTACCAGCACCCTTGCCAACAGGGGCAGCTCAACTGTGCTGCTCAGAGGAGGTGCAGGACTTGCTCTCCCAAGTGCTTCAGACAGTGAGGAGAGCTGTTCCCACTCCCCCACCCCGTATTCAATGTGGTTGCATGGTGAGGGAAATATGCCCTCCTCCCCCTACCCTTTGCCACCTGCCTCAGGTGGGAAAGCAAGTCATGGGGAGAATGAAAGAGATGGCCCAGGTCCTCACCAAGTACAGCAATTGGGAGAGTGTGCCCTGCACCTCACCTGGGAAAAATAGTAGAGCTGGCCCTGGTAGTATGAGTACAATGCTAGTGAACTGGACCTCAGGGTGTAAGAGCAGGATGGGACCAGGCCCCTCTCCTTGCTGTCTGCTTCTTTGGGTGAGCTAGCTGGGGCAGTGCTGGCAAGCTCACCCTGGTGGTGACTATGAGAGAAGCTGGCAGGCTGACCAAACCAGCTACCATCCAGAGCCAGAAACCAGGGCTAAGTTAGCCCACTCCATCATCCACCTCATTTACGAACTGCTGGAGCATATAAAGGGGCTGGACCTGCAAATCCAAATCTCCAGGATCTCCATGACACAAGGCAACAATACCATATCCAAGAGGAGCCCCATTGAGGACCCAGTATCTACAGTGTGGCCGAAGCCAGAAGCCTTGAAGCAGACCAAGGATTCATTTCAGTGAACACTTACAAGCAGAGATACATGGATTAATGAGTATACTGTGTGACTCACTGGGCCACACTACAGCTTCCGTGCACAGATTGGTTTGTTTGTTTTGTGGGGTTGTTGTTGTCGTTTGGTTTAGTTTTACTTTTTTTTCTTTGAGAGAGAGGTTACAAGAGCAGAGGACAGAGGCAAGTGAATGGGGAGATGAGTGGAATCAGGATGCATGATGTGAAATCCACAAAGAATCAATAAAGAAGTTAAGAAAAAAAATACAGACTTGGGTTCCAAGTGTACTTATTGCTCATGGTATACTATGAATTTAGTGACTCTCATTGGATGAAGATGGGAAATATATGAACCTGATTTATGCTCCCTATAGAGTTCTCTTTCATAGTTACATGAAAACAGAATCATGACATTTATAAATATTTGAATATAGATTTTCTTAAATCTTAAAAGGCACTTGTTTCATGCATGTTATAACTTGGCTCTACTGTCTATTTTTGTTTATTAAAACTATTATTTCCTTTACTAAAATTTTATAAGGAAAACTTTCAGTCCAACATTTGGAATTTGATTTAAACTTTTATATATAAAGGTCCTAGTGTGCTTCAAATTTTAAAATATGCAGCATTTGTGCAGTTTCTTCCTAGTGCATAGGAAGAGAATTTTCATTGCTCTGTCTAATGTTTTATTAGAATAGTTATACTAGTTTAATTGGCATTAGAAACTGGAGTTTAAGGGTGAGCAAAGTGAAAGCACAATTATGTGTTACAATTTTCCTCAAATGCACCATTCCCATGCCCAAGAACTGTACACCAATGTGTATTGGGTAAGAACAAATTTGAAAGCATATCACATGTGCAAGTAAATATATATTGTTCAGACAAATTTTGTTGCCAACACAGTAGGATACATTTAAAAACTAGAGACTGAGTTCATACCTCAGTGTAATCCCAGGACCTCTTGTTTAAACTTCTTCACTGATAAAATGAGATGACAATATATACATCACAGAAGTCATTTTGATGATTTAGTAAGTTCTGATTTTTAAGATATGTAGCATAGTTCTTTTGGTTTTCCTTTGTTTAAAAGTTTTAGTGGGCATTTTCCCTTTTTTATTGTAAATAGATTTTTTTCATATATATATTATATATATTATATATATATAATATATATTTTATATATTATATATATATATATATATATATATTCTGATTATGGTTCCCCTCTTCCAACTCCTCACGGAACATCACCCAAATTCACACAGGCATCTAAAAATGATAAAATAGGATAAAATAAAAACAAACAAACCAGACTAGGACCAAAACCAAACAAATCAACAAAAAAGGGCCAAGGAACAAGCAGAAGAAACACATACAAATGCAGAGAAAGACACATTCACCAACACAGAAATTCGTTAAAATCACAAAACCAGAAACTGTAATATATAAGCAAAAGACCTGTAAGGTTAAAATAGTGCCTAAAGCCAACAAACTCCAAAAATTTCATTGAGTTAATTTTGTGTTGACCATCTACCACTGGGCATGGGACCTGCGCTTAAGCACAGTTTGTATACCCAGGGAGACTCCTTTGGAGAAAATTAACTTTTCCTTTGTGAGCAGTTATCAATTGAAGCTGGATTCTAGTTAGGGATGGGGCCTTCTGTCTGCTTCTGGTCTCAGCACTGGGACTCCATCTGGCTCTTCCAAAGAGTTCCATGAGGACAGGGATTTGATGGAGATTCCCCATATAACACTGAGTGCTCCAAAGTCTCTCACTTTTTGCACATCGTCCATTTATGGGCCTCTATTTCTTCTCATATACTGCAGAAAGAAGCCTCTTTTATGATGGCTGAGCAAGACACTGATAAATGAGTATAGCATAATGTTGTTAGAGGTCATTTTGTTGCTATGTTTCTTTAGCAGAATAGTAGTATTTGGTTTTCCCCAGGTCCCTAGCCTATCTAGTCTCAGGTTCTTGATCACCCAAACAGTACTGGGGATGGGTTGCATCTATAGAGTGGGCCTCATTTGGTTGGTTATTCCCATAACCTTTGTGCTACTATTGCACCACTGTATCTTGCTAGCAAGATGCCATTGTAGACCAAAGGGTTTGTAACTGGGTTGATGTTTACCTTTCTCCTCTAGTAGAGTGCAGAGTACCTTCCAATATCATGAACACTGGTCAGTAAAGGAGAAGGCTCAAGTAGGCACCAACTCAACCTCACCATGTTCAGTGAGTTATGTAGGTGTTTTCAGCAATCTTTGCATCTTACCACTAGTTTATGGAGAGCAACTAATAGCCTTGGCAATAGCCTGGATTAGTTGTGGGTTTCCACAGGGCCCCTTTGAACAATTCAATTGGTTGTAACCTAATCCTGGTACTGAGGTTTCATATAGTGGTATGAGATGTCTATTTGGGGCTTTTTCTCCCCAGTGTTGGGTGATTTTGTATATACATACGTGTGTGTGTGTGTGTGTGTGTGTGTCTATGTTTTAGGTTTCCATATGACCCCTCAAATGACCCTAAGTTGTAGCTGTCCCTCTCAACATTCCCTCTCTTACCTTCCTCTTCCATCCTTCTCCCCATTTGGTCCTCCAGTTCTACACACCCCTCCATTCATAATTATCAATTCTACTTCCCATTCCTAGGGAAATTCTTCCCTGATCCCTAGTCCCTTACTCTATGACTAACCTCTATATTTATGTGGATGGTAGCCTGTTTATAAAAGACTTAGTGGTTAACATCCACATATAAGTGAATAAATACCATATTTTAGAATAGTTCTTGACATACAGTATGATTAAAGATATGCATGTATTGGTTTGAATTCTCTGAAAATATCTTCTTCTCCTCCGAAATATACATATTTAATATGAACGACTAAAAGAAGGGAATAAATCAAGTAGGAGCTGTTGCGTGGGATGGAACATGATTATTCAAAGTCACTCCATGTAATGTAATGACTGATATGACTCTAAACTATAAGAACAGAAGTTTTCTGTTATGACATTTTGAAGAGTAGGGTCATAAGAGGTTACCCCAAGGAGGAAAGTGTTGCTATAGAACATTTAAAAGCTGCTTATGACAGATTTTACAATAAATCCTGAAACAACATGACTACTTAGGAGAAAATTGATGAATTTCAAACCTCTGTGAACATGGTCAAGATTTCAGACCTGTCAATGTTTTCCTGAAGGTAACCGAGACTGTGGAATGTTGTACATGTAAGACCAAAGAGACCCACAAAATGCCAAAATGGAGCATTAAAATAGAAGCAATGGATATCATTATATAAAGAGTGTTTTATTGATGAGATTGCAACAGAATGGTGTGTGCTAGAAAAACAGGACAGGAAGGAAGATAGAAATCAAGAATCAATGGAAACATTAGCATTTCTTCTGTCAGTTTTAGGCAAATTGATGTTTCACACATACAAAGTGGATGTAGAACCAGAAATAAATATAGTATGTATTCTGTGTTCAAGAGTTGATATTTTTAGAGTTCTGAGCACTGAGGTAAGATGTGAGTTCAAAAATTTGGCATTAATTGACATATATAAAAGGAGAAGGGAATGCTTAGCTGTGCAAGATGTCATGTATTCCTGATAGAAGAAGCAACGTACACATACACAAAGATACATGTATACTCACATGCATGTGTATGATCTGACCTGTATCTACATTCTCCTTAAGCAAAGAGAGTTAGCTGTTCTTTCACTGAGGCTTATCGTCTTTAATGTACAGAAATCCCTCAGAAATAATGAACTAAAATTGACCTTTCCCTCCCTTAAACCACTCTTCCAGGAATTCTGTTAGAGTGACAAGAAAAGTAATTAATGCATCAATATAGGACTCCCCTTCCTACTATCTGCTTCAGATTAGAGAAGGTATCATTACTGTTACTAAGATTTATAAGCAAGTATCATCCGTAGAAAAAGAAAATAAAGTCTACTTCCTTATGCGACTATGGGAGTTATTTTTGTTCCATTCATCTCATTGAAGGCAAAATAATAACAATTTTAACAAAGACATTTAAGAAACGTTCTGCCCAGGGTAGACAGTGAATAATAATTATAATGTTTCCTATGGATGCATTTGTGAAAGATACACTGTAATTTTTTTTTATATCTCTATACAGTGCCTTCAACTTCCTGGCCAACTGTATAATTTATATTATCCTATTTTGTATAGTTTCTTCTTTGCCCTACATGACAATAGCAGAGGTTTTTATTTATTTTTGAGACAGAGTCTCCCTCTAAATGCAAGGATTATCTCAAACTCATAGCAATACTTCTGTCTCATACTCCTAAGTGGTGAGACAGCAGACCTGCATGGCCATACTCAACAGCAGAGTTGAAATTTTACTTCAAAATTTTCTAATTTAAAATATTATACTTTTAAAACTTTTCTCAGATCAACAAAATAAATGAAATCTATATTCTAGGGCTGTTTTCATCCTTTTATGTGGTTCAGGTAATATCTAAAAACCCTCCAGTTTTCTATCCATCAATAGTTTTAGAAAGGACATCTCTATTGAGCATCCATTTAACCCTCTTTACGTCTTCATTTCCTCTAAGTCAAAATCTGAGGTTGGGTATCTCAATGCTGTAAAGAGATATTTTAATCACCATGTGAAGAGCATGATCTGTGAGTGTGATCTCCTGATGCTGATCTTGGTCACTTGTCTAATGTTGTGATAAACAGGATTCTCCATGGTAAAGATACTCTCTGTCTGAGCTTTTTCTGATTCTTTTGAAGTATTCACTATTCATGTCCCATACTTGAGTGAGGATTGCCTTGGTCATATAGAATTCTATAAAGCAGAGTGATTTCTTTTCCCTTATTTGTCTAGTCATACATTACCATCCATATGGTATTTTTTAATTAAAATTTAGAGTATGATCCAGTATTTCTTTTTTATTTTGATATCCAAATTGTCTACACATTGAACATTTGGAACTTTTTCAGTTGCTTCATGTCTGTCTGATAAACTCCTATTAATATGGGTTGCATTTTCTTCCTTTTTAAACCTGAACACTGCTTCTACCACAAATTCCAAATCCAGATCCATACCATATGCTTGTATTTTTAAAAACTATTAAGTCATGTTCACTCTATATTTTAAAAGATGCTATTTCATACATGGAATTTATTTGAATATATAATAATTTGAAAATATCAAACAATTCTGGTTCTGTTTTCTGGGTAATTGTTATACCAATGATTTTTTTTATTCTTAGGGAAAGAAATTTATTTGAAAGACTCATGTGAAAAGTTGATATTACCAATAAGCAGTTATTCCACATACTTAGCAACACTGAACTACAATCTCAAAGCAGGACTGAAGAGTTAACTCAGCAGTTGAAAGTGCGTGTGCTCTTGTGGAGGACCTGGGTTCAATTCTCAGCACCCACGTGACAACTCACAACTCTCTGACACTCCAGTTCCAGGGTATTGGAAGCCCTCTTCTGACCTCTGTGGGCACAAGGTACATCTCCTTTTACATATTTATTTTATTCCATTAAAAGTCAAATATACTCAGGTACACAGAAGGAAATAAAAATCAAATGACTATAACAATGATAACTTCATATAACAGTGGCCCTCATGTAGATGGATGAAATATAAAGGCTATTTTGAATAGCTTTAAAGTATCTTTTGTTTGTCACTGTGTCAAGGAGTGGTGTCCTTTAAGTACACTTACCATGGCACTTCCAGGGCCTGAGTAGATATGTTATCACAGAAGTTAAAACACATTGAGTTTCTGCCAAAAATATGTGCACTTGCAGATTAGCCTAACTGTGCATTTGAGAGTTCACCTCCTATAAATGTGCATTCCATTCTGAGTGTTGTGAATAGAAATGGATATGTGTGAGAACAAGCCCAGGAAAACACTGAGCATGCTAGCTTGTCAGTATCATACCTCCTGAGTCTGCTCTAAAGAAAATATCTCCTTGGATGAGAAAGTTTTGTTCATGACCTCTCTGCTGAGAATGTGAATATGTCTGCTGCAGAGCTCAAATGTTTAATGCTGACACTGTGCCTTGCCGAGGTTCTAGGGAAACAAAGCAGCTTATGTGTTACTCAATTAATTTTAAACTGTTTCATAAGAGTTTTTGATGAGGGACAAAGGTTTTGGTTTTGTTTCAGCCAAAAGAAATTTATATCTCAAGTCCTTAATTACGAAACATATGATCTCCTATGTGTAAGGTACCTCTAAAGGTGTCTTGAAAAACAGAATCAAGGACCACAAAGATCTCTGTCGATGTATTGTGAGAACACATGAGCAGAGTCAGATAATGGCACATGAGCATAAAGGGTTAAAATGGCTAACTGATAGAACATGAAAGAAAACCTGTAGTGGCATTAGGACTGGAATGGACAAGGTTAATGAGGTTGACTAGTGGCCATACTAAACAGAGGAACCAAAGTAGGTATCTCTGAGATGCTGAGATTTGAGCAAATTGGAAATATAGAAATTCACTAATTATGTAAAAAACATTATTCCCAAATCTGTTTTATCATGATACTCTTCTCCTTTATTCAAAAGAAAAAGTATAGTGAGTGCTAATTCCTCCTAGTATACTGCATAAACCTACTAAGGTGGCCTCTAGCATTTTATGTTCCCACCTTCCCTACTCCAAATCAAATTATGTTTTCCTTTCTTTGCCAGAATTTCCTCTCATCCCCATTCACCCATGCTATATCATAGTTCAGCTCTAAGGTCTCAATTTCAGTACTATTCTATCAAAACAAGTTTCCCTTAGATAACTCTGCTCTTCTCAAGCTAAAGTACCTCTCAAATTCTCCTTTTAATGTTGATCATAATTACAGTTTAATCCCTTATATTGAATGGTAGATCACCTTCTTCATCCCTCCAGCTTCCTCTGCTGTAGTTACTTTTAGGACTATGGTCTCTGCCCTTATTGTTTTCAAACACCTAATAGGTTGAAATCGAAGTAGTTGGTGGAGGAGTATTTTTTTATATAGATGTTTACATTTTTACATGGCTTTCCCCCTCCTGTATATGTAGTTTTGTTGAAATAACTATGAGAATATTCAGGAAAGCTTCCTTTCACAGTAAAAAAAAACTTATGCCTTCTATGCTACTGAGTAAATTAGAACTCTGGAGACAAAAAGTAAATACAGCAAAAAGGATGAATCTTAGCTCAAAAAGTATGCCTATATTATCTTGGAAATTCATATTTGTTTATGTGCCTTTGTTTTTAATGTATTCAGTGAGAAAATTTTGGGGAAATAAAATCTAGTTTTGATCATAGCATGGAGCAATTTGTCATCAGCCTCAAAGTAGAAGATTTGGGGAAAGAAAAGATGGAAAGTCCAAAATTGACTCTTTAGAGAGACAGCTTCATAAGTCATTTGAGTCAGTCACTCAGATCCTTTACGTGAAAGCATAGATGAGTGGAGTGGTGGGTATAAAACCCATTTGAATCTGAATTCCTCTTTAGAGATATGGTTCTTAAGACCAGTAACATACATAGGATAGGCTTTTTACAAGGCTGAACATGAAAGCTTTAACCTGGATTACTTATGTCAGAAACTCCAGGAGAGCTAGGTATTCATGGTTTTGAAAATTCCTAGATATCTGTAGTGTACAGCTGAGTATGAAGGTCATTGATTTGAATGAATGAAATTTAATTCATTAATATATCAATATAACTAGCTGACTTTGTATATACAACAAAATCAGGGGAATGGAGGTGGATATGTTCAAAATAAGAGACATATTTGAATATTTTTAAATATATTTATGAAACCCATTTTTTTCTATAATGAATATATGCGAATGAAAATAAAGAATGAAATATACATGAATTCTTTCAAATTAAGTTGAATAATTAGATTTGTCATAATTTATCTGGTCAGTGATCAAATATTTCTGGTGAGTATACAGGGCATGTGTTGCACAATAACAGAGTCCAGAACATTCCATTTCCATTAGTTGAGAGGTGGGTAGGAGTGCTTATAAGAAGTTAGGTCTCAACAATGTGATGAGGTACAATAGGTGTCGTATGTACAGAAAAAAAGTTGAAAATAAGTATGACAAAGCATATTTTAAAATTGTCTGACTGCATCTTTACATGTCCTAAATCTCAAAAATAATGGAGCATTCAATGATTCAGTGACAAAAGAAAATACTGTAGTCCTTAAAGAATCTGAGAGAGTCAATACTTACTACTATGAAAATCTGTTTAGGATATTTAGTTACTAGACATGATGATGAAAGAAAAATAAAAAATCTTCAGCTTGTTATTTCTCTGTTTATTGCTCATGTATGAATGGATAGATCACACCTGTGAGAGTGTGAGTCTGTTTTGATAAATCAGTGTATGGTCTTATTTTTATATACTTGAAAGAGGCTTTCATCAGTTTATCTATTAAAATTTATCGTTTTTTTTTCTCCTAACCTTCTAAATCTGGTAAAGAAATTAGGTCCATATGGACTTAATTAACTTCAAAATGTTTAGAATTTATTTTAGACTTGAAGCCACCAACCCATTAAACATGTCAATAATCATAATTATACAAAAGGATTTGAGAACCTTCTGCGTTCTTCACATGTGAGAAACATAAAGGTTAATGTATATATCTCTTGTAGAAACTGAGTGAACATTGACATATGAGTCTCTAATGAAAGTGTATGACAAATCATTTTGTATAAAGAAATATGAGTTCTGCACACACACACACACACACACACACACACACACACACACAGGACCTATTTATATCTGTGAATCTTGGAGACATAATCTGGAGGATTAATAACTGACATTCTCATCATGCCAACTCAACTGAATGAAGTCATGGTTTAATTCCATCACTGTAACTGTGGATTAGAAATGGTAAAATTTCTCTAGAATTTGTTTGTTACTCAGTGTTGTATAAGAAAAAATATATCTGGGAGAAATGCAAAGTAAGGGCTAGTGAGATGGTTCAGTTGGCAAGACAGCTGCCCTTCAATCTCCTCGTCTACCAAAGCAGGTGCATTCCCAATCACACACACACACACACACACACACACACACACACACACACAAATAATAATAATAAATGAAATGTAGTGTGATTTAAAGTAATTTTTAAAACAGCAACTTATAAGCTACTCACCAAAAAGTTAGTTTTTCTGGTGGAAGCCATCAATAAAATGAGTGGAGGTTAAAATAGAACCTCACTTTAGGACACCTTAAATCAGACTTGTATCATTAAATCTTGCACTTTGTTCCTGTGTGCCTTTTTGTAGTTAACTTTATTCTTTTCCCATAATTTTTCAAGGGACATGAAAACGCAGAAAGAAGATTCTGATTGGTCATATGCCTGAACTCTACCAGTCTCACTCATGACAGAACACAGGTTTGTTTCTGTTTTGTTTTCCAGTTACTGGCTTCTTATATTGATGGGTTTACTTGGTCAATATTTAATTAGGACATTTTGGTGAGTTGCACAGTGACCTTCCCCAAAAGATAACTCTATATTAGATCTCTATGACCACAGAACATTGTTTTATTTAGGATATCGTCCATAATATGCAAACAAACTATGGACCTTGATATACGGAAACCATTGCATTGAATAGTTTGGCAGTATTCCATTGGAAACTATCCTCATAGGAGCTACACAATGGAGAGTCACATGGGCAGTAATGAGAAGACAACACACAGAGCTCAGTGCAGAAAAATGGAGAGATTTGTTCACTAGCCAGCCAATACCAAATAATAATGAGTAAAGGAAACTAGTGTGAACTCAAGAGACCACTGCTAGGGATCACATTCTTTGTAAATTAATATGTTGAAACCCTAATCCCCATCATTATAGAACTTGAAGGTGGAGGTGGAGGTGGATATGACATAATTGCACCATGCCAATAGGGTCTTTATGATAGATTATGCTTTTATACAGACAGTAAAGATTTTCTCTCTCTCTCTCTCTCTCTCTCTCTCTCTCTCTCTCTCTCTCTCTCTCTGTACATATGAAAATATAGTGGGAAAAGCCTTAATCAGAATATAACACCACTAGCTCACAATCTTGAATCTAAGCCTTTCAGAACAATGGGGATAAACGCTGTTGAAGCTATAAAATCTATGGATGTATGCTATAGTAGTAAAAACTGAAAAAGGCCATATCTGACTAATGAGGTCTCTTGTGATTTAAGGGGGGAGTTTCTCATTGAATTAGTTGCCCTGATAGCAAGGTGTGGGAGACAATATACTGTACATAGAATCCAAGGCATTTGACTTGAGTTGGGCCAATAACAAAATAGTGGGCCAATGACACTGCATATAGCAAGAACACAGAGAATTAGAGCCCACAGTATGCTTTGTTCATTTCTGAAAGAATTGAGCAGTTGACTTATTACTAGTGACTATGGATTCATGGGATTTTAACCCAGTACTCCCAATCTGTCTAGGATTCTTTGCACTCTCCCTGAGTCCAGAGGTCTTGCTTTATACCAGTCCCCATATCTCATCATACAACAAGCAATGCTTGTAATGTTAGCTTCTCGTGTTGCCGTGAATTAGTCAATGGTACCTCTTCTGTGGTCGGAGTATTAGCCACACCAGTAGTCAAAGCAAAATCTATCTGATTCCAATGAGAATCTGGCTTCCCCCAGTGAGTACCAGGAGAAGGGGAAAACCTATATTAGACATAGGAGTATTTTGATCACTGAGGTGAAATGTAGCTAGCGAGAGACAGGAGAATTCAAGAAGGGAGTAGTTATCTTTTCCTCTTTACCAACTAATTCTGTCATGGGTCATCTTGAGTAAAGTTCCTCCACTAGATTTATTTTTTCTATCCAGCCCGGTAGCATGACATTCTGTGTTTGAATTGTTTCTCCCTTCCTTTTTGATCTAATATTTCACCCATCACTAAAGCCCATACAAGCTTAGAGTCCATTTTCTAGTGGCGTTTTAACTCATTACTGCACAGAGCACAGCCAGGTGTGCAACCCAAATATTGTGCTCATCTCACTGATGTCAGAGGGAGCCTATGTCTATGTCCAATTATCTTGATTACTTCCTTGAGTCTGTCTTAGAAGTAGTTAAAATTTCTTCTCTTGAAAAATCTCTGTCAATTAGATGCTGATCTGAAGATGCAGCTGCTGCAATAGGAACTGCCGTCTCCAGGCCCGCCAGCTGGCACATTCCATCTATGACAGGAATTCTTGGGATGTGGAATATAAAACACCAGCCCAGGGCAAAGCTGAATATCCCACAGTGGCGTGTGATGGAACAAATGCAAGCATTTGCTTTACTCTTCCTGACAAATGGGAAACTAGAAATCATGTTTCATCTGAGTATCCATAGATTATTGCAGTTCCAAAATCTCATCAGAGATACTACTTTTTTTACAGTGGATGACAGTTAAAGCAGAAACTCACCACTGGCTAAAGCGCGGAGAATAATTGACTATGGCGCACTAAGGCTCAAACTGGACAGATGTATTACACCTCCTGTCCAAGGCTCAGGGTCAACCCTGGGAGAAGACACATAAAGAAAGACTGTGTGAGCCAGAGGCTGGAAAGAACAGGCACACAGGGTAACATTTGTACATGATAGGACAGCTGCACTTATAAACACACGGTAGCTGCATTTGTCTGCCCAAATCCTCAGAAGCTCATGCAAACCAGGATTCTCTCATGGGGAGGAAGGTCATCATAAGTCCCAACCCTAACTGAGGCACTATGGACAATTGACAGCTTCCAGGAGAGGAAGAGACAGTTTACTTTAAGGCTCCTGGTAGGTTT
>CABHPQ010133846.1:7554-23928 GCA_902168405.1 Peromyscus aztecus
GGGGAGAGACCCTTTTACAGGGAACAGGTGGATAGGACCTGAGGGGGAGAGACCCTTTTACAGGGAACAGGTGGATAGGACCTGAGGCACAGTGTGTAAGGTTTGTTCTTTGGCTTCCACAGCATTTGCACAAATGTGTACTCACACAGAAAAGTAAGAAAGTCATAGACTAACTGAAATCCATCATTATTGAAATGTTGGGATATGTAGGCTGTAAGTCAAAGCAAATGGGCTGAGGGTGAGGAAACATGTAAACCTGTCATAAAGGATGCCTAAGAATTTGGGCTTCAGAACTGAAACCTGAACCTTAGCTATAGAGTCAGGCAAGAGCTAAAAGCCTTTTAAGTGTGTAGCCATATTTTTATAAGACTTTGCTAATTTTAGCTTACTTGTGGACATAACATTTTTGTAACTTGTGTACATAAATTAAGAGAAATTAATTTTGCTGGTAGATTTTTTTTTGCTAGTATATGGTGCTATATGATTAACCAAGTCCTGTTTCAACTTTTAATCGTATTTCTTTATATAACAAAAGAAGTAAAAGAAAGTAGTATTGACATCTTGAAGTATTTCTTGTCTTTGTTGTCATTAGCAAGTGTGAGTTCTAGCAATTAAACTGTAGCTTATGTTTTCCAGCATCTTTAGAATAAAGAATTCCAAGTTCATAAGATTGCTGACTTTGAATTGTTATGTACCTTCCCTGCCACAACAAGGAGTCTGGCAAAGATCTAGATCTATAGTTAATACTGGCTGAGAGTGTTATCTGGAAAACTTGTTACCAATTAACTCAATATGAAATGACACTAGTAACTAAATTAAATTTGGAACATTGTACAAGTTCTGCATACTAAGTAGACTTAAGTGTATTCAGGATAAGCTGTTGGGTTAATTACTAACATTTGAAACATGTTTTGTTACATTACCTTATGTAATGCATTTCATATACACTAAGGAATTCTATGGAATTCCATAAAATATTAGGTAGCCAAAGTCTTTGTTTTGTAATTAATTGAAAAAATAAGCCAGATTGTTATCACTGTCAGTAATTTGCCAAGGATAGAGCTGTAGATGAGTGGAAGAACACTAGTATAGCGTGCATACAGCCCTGCTTAAATCCCCAGCACCAACTAACCAAACAAATGTCACCAGAATGTCATTGATCAGTTCATAGTTATTCTTTCCATTTTTAAAATGTCCCTACTGGGCAAGCAAGATAGCTCAGTCTGTGAAGAAGCTTGTTGAACAAGCTAGAGAACCTGAGTATGCTCCCTCAAACCCATGATGGAAAGAGATGACCAGCTCTCGAAAATTTTCCTCTGATCGCCACTTGTGTATTGATACATGCATAACACACACATAAATAATAATAATAAATTTTAATTGAAAATTAAGAAAATTAAATTTAGATAATAAGTCATTATTGATATTCTCTTAAATTCTTGTGGCAGTCAGAGCACAACTTGAAGGAATTCCTCTCCTTCTACCATGTGACTCCTAGGAATTAACTCAGCTCATCTGTCTTGGCAGCAAGTACGCCATCTCTCCAGCCTCATTACTGCCATTCTTATTAACGTGTTTATGGAGATGAAAGCTACATACGGTGCAGTATGCCTCTGGTACCAGCCTTTTAGAGACCGAGGCAGAAAAACCTCATGAGCCCAAACTAGATAACTTAGCAAGACCACATTTAAGAAAAATAGAAAAGAAAACAAAAAAGCAAAAGCCCTGGCTAAGACACATTAGTGGCTATATCCTCTGGGTTCAATCTCCAGCACCACAAAAGTGAAAATAAAAGCAGGGGCCTTGGGATATGGCTGTCAGGAAAGTGCAGTCTTACAAGCAAGAGGTTCTAAGTTCGGAGTCCCAGCACCATTTAAAAACTTCAGTGGCCATAGTGGCTTTACCATTGTGGAACAGCTATGGCAGGAGGGTCCCTGGAGCTTGATGCAAGGCCCACAGTTTAGCCAAGTCTGAGCTCTAGGTTCAGTGAGATAGATACCCTTTCTCAAAAAATAACATGTAGCTCTATAAAGGAAAACAACAGTGTCAACCTCTGAGCTCCACACACACGTACACTCATAAACACACACACACACACATATACTCCACACACACAAGCAGGCATATGTTGATAAATATACACTTTAATAATTACCTTTTTGCTACCAAAGTAGATAATTCCAATAAACTATTCCATAATCTTTTTAAAGGTATACTTAATAAGTTCACTCCCCACTAATAAATATAGGTCTACACGCACGCGCACAAATATGTGTATATTGTGTTTGCCTACCCAACCTAATATTGAGCAATTTTAGTTTTTTCATTATAATTATTATAGTGAGCATCCTTGGATTAGACTTCTTATATATAAACCTTTGTATACTTAGGCATATGTTCACTTTACATGTATTCCTAGAAGTGAAATTGTTGGGACAAAGGCCATGAAAATGTCTAAGTTATATTTATTCTTAGTGAAAATTTTTTAACCAGGAAAGTTGGGCCTACTTATACTTCCAGGCTAGTTTGGTTATGGGTTTATGGTTTTTTGTTTGCTTTTTTCTATATGACACTAAATACTTCAGCGCATTTTTGCCAGTCTTACAGGCTACACATACTACTTTTTCCTTTGTAGCTATTTGCATTTCTTCAGTGAATCAGCTATTCAACTCATTTAGCCATTTTCTTTTGGGTATTAATGTTCTTTTCAACAAGCCCCTCTGTGACGTTGTGACTGTATAACAGTAAGCATGATTGGTTTCCTCTGAAATGAGTAAGAAAAAATTGAGAACCATATTTGAGCCCTTCTCGATTTTTGTTTGTACCATCAAAGAACAATTTTCCCTTTGAAATTCTGTCTTTAACAATTTCAGAAAACCCCAAATTTAGTAGCATCCTAATATTGAATGTTTTGGATGGAGGTAGGAAGAAAAAAGTTGGAATTGGAGTAATGTCCTTTTGTGCTTTACCTGTATTTTATATCCACTTTTCACAGTTCATTGGTAGGATAAACTATGGATAGATTCATTTTCCACTCTAGGTAAAAAGAATCAAGGGCATGACTTCTGTAATGCTACTTACCTAGTTAACACTTGGGAGCCAGTGAGATAGTTCAGCCAGGGAGCCTGGCAACCAGAGTTGCTACCCACAAGGTGGAAGGAGAAACAGACTCCCACGAATTGTCCTCTGACTTTCAGTTAATGCAGACAACATAAATAAAAGTTTTAAGCCAATAAAATAATGCAATAAAATCTATTTGGGGGAGGTTGTGATAGCATTTATTACTAGAAACACTATTTCCTGGAATATCAAAGTTTGATCCTGATAAAGTGGTGTTGGCTTGCCATGAAACTTAACTGTCGCTCGATCACCACATCTCATGACAGTAAATACATGCACGGGAAACTAGATAGATTATTAAGTTAGAGCTGACATGTGCACCAGTCACTGTTTCTGTAGTAACTATTGGCTACTTTATATTTCACTGAAGTGAGCACAGACTGTATTTTAATGAAATAAATACATTTACTTGTAACACGTTTCTTAACTCAAATGTTATTATCTCAAGGAAGACACAGTGAATGGGAGATTCTGTGATAACAGCTGTAAAACTGTAGTACTCCAGTTTGAGATCCTGGGAGCACATTACTAGATAGATTTTGTTTCTTTGTCAGATTTTTCAAGCCCACTTTAGCCAAAATAAAACAAGATGTTTTTGGTTTTGGTTTTTTGAGACAGGGTTTCTTTGTGTATCCCTGGCTGTCCTGGAATTCCCTCTGTAGACCAGGTTGGCCTCGAACTCAGAGATTAGCCTGCCTCTGCTACTTCCCAAGTGCTTGGACTAAAGGTGTGCGCCACCACTGCCTGGAAAAATAAAACAAGACTTTAAACTGTCTGTAGACAACAGTTAACTTTGATTTAAGGGTAATTTCCTTTCTGAAAATTTTGTTAATAGGAGTATCATTTTTAAAATCTGTCTAGAAAGATACTCTTCAGCTTGATTTCTGTATGTTGTTAAAATGGTGCTCTCTCCTGTCAGATTATATTTGTTAAATATGGTTTCCTTTGTAGAAAAATGCAAATCAAAACTATTTGAAAACATGTGAAATACCTCCTTCAGAAAGTAGCCCAACTACTTGCACATGTTATGACAAAAGAGCTATAATGACACTGAAAGTATTTAAACTAATTCTTTACTACAAGTAAATATGTTCCACATGCCTCCTTCACTTGTAAGCCTTGGGGAGTGGGTTCTTATGTCTCTAAAAACTCCCACTTTTCTTGCCTCAAGTCATGTTTTTCAAATCTAAACATTTCTTAGATTTGGGAATCTCAAAAAGGTAAAAGGTTCCTCTAGACCGTGTGATAGACAGGTGAATCAAGACAACACTGCTGGGTTGGCTTTCTTTTCCACACTAAGTAACAGTTCCCTGTTCCTGTGGGAATCACTTCTATGTATTTGTAACGTGGAATTCTGCATTAGTCACACTGACTTGCTCAAAGCAGATTTCAGAGTTAAGAGGCACACAGCTTTCTCTAGTCAGCACCTAGAGGGTTTTTTGTTTGTTTGATTTTGGGATTTTTTTTTCCTAATTAAAGCTTTTTACAATTTCAGAATATAGGGTTGGAGAGATGACTCAGCTATTTAATACTAAGGGTCACAACTAAAAGAACAAAATTACAGAATATGCTATTAGGTAAATAAGTTTCTCAACTCTAAAATCCGTGATCACTCACGTTGTCTTAGAATTATGAGTAAAGTACTAAAATGCTATTAGTATTTGATAGATTTTGGAGTCCGTATTAATAATTTTATCACAAACTTTTTGGATGACTGCCAAATCAGGAAATGCTTAAAACTTCACCAACTTTCAGTAACTAAAAATGTATTCTAAGATCCAGAAAGCTTGCTATAACAGAAGTATACACCTCTATAACATATTTATGACATCCTTTAATAAAGAAAACTTTTAACTATTATTGAAATTTTTAAGAGTTTATGTCTCAAAACTTTATTTCAAAATGTATAAACCAGCTTCCTGCTAAGTATGCCTGGCAAGCACAATAGACTTTATGGGCAATAAGTAGTTACACTCAGAGCAAATTTTTAAATATGAGTGTAGTAAATATTTTCTGACTCTGTTTTCCTTTATGTATTTATTACTAAGATTATTGTGTTGGCATTATCGTCTAACACTCCACTTTTTTAAAAACATCTCAAACTGTGTGACTTCGTAAAGTACATTTTCATGAAATTATCTAAGTAAGTGGATTAGGATTCTGAGAATATGAGCTGTTTGTTTTCTTTGCTTACCTCAGTTATATGCCAGTAATAAAAGTTAGTAGGACTAGACAAATATAGATGTTCAAGACCCTGGGTTCAGTCCTCAGTAGCAAAGGGGATGGAGGGTAGACATTTTGAAATAATAAATTTAAAAGTGCTTATGTTTAAGTGCTAGCATAAATGAAAAAATATTAATACTAGTTATAAAAGAATACAGAACAAAGAAATTAGAATAAAAGAAAAGGCTTATTTTATAGTGGTTTATGTTCAAGAGAGGTCAACTAGTGTCATAAACTTTTCTTACTTTGACACATAACAAGTTTTCTAAAAAAATCTCTACAGAGTCTTAAGTATAGGGACACTGGGACTAGATGATTTGTGTGTGTGTATTTTGTCCTCAGTGTTCCATGATCTGTGCTTCAGGACATCATCTCTGTATTTTTAGTAAAGGATGCATAGCCCAAGTTCATGTTACTTGAGTGAAGCAAAAATCTTCCTGCATTTCTCTTTCCCTACCTACTCCATTAACCCGAATATGTGAAATGTGACTAAACTCATCGTCTCCACGTACAACTTACTAACTTCAGCTTTGTAAGCGTGCTATTTCTGAACTGAAGTAAGCAATACCATTTTGTTTTTAAGATAGTGACTTACCTATTACATGTGAATTCTCATGGCTTTATTTTTCTTTTCAAGGTTGAAGAGATGGTACAGAACCACATGAATTATTCATTACAGGATGTAGGTGGTGATGCAAATTGGCAACTGGTTGTAGAAGAAGGAGAAATGAAGGTAATTCTCACACAAATTATGTGGGGTGCTAAATGAAGGCTGCTGATATCAGTAAGTAGTAAAATGTTAAAACAGTTATTACATCAAAGAAGTACCATGGCTTCCTTTCTACTAATTGATTTATGATCATAATATAAATCTATAAGTGTAATATTCTATTTTGCATAGAAAGTAAAATTTTAGAGTTTATATGTAAAAGAGACCTCAATCAGCTGATGGCCCCCTATTTAGATCTCTCTCTCTCTCCTTCCCTCCCTCCCTCCCCTGCATATATGTCTTTGTGAGGGTGTTGATCTCCTGGAACTGGAGTTGCAGACAGTTGTGAGCTGCCATATGGTTGCTGGGAATTGGACCTGAGTCCTCTGGAAGAACAGCCAATGCTCCTAACCACTGAGCCGTCACTCTAGCCCCTAGATATTTCTTTCAGTCTTTGATTTAAATGTGGTAAATGTTGTTCCCAGATATTACTTTGTTTCTCTTCTCTTTGGTCTATACTGTCTCCCACCCCACACTCACTGTTCCAATAAACCACTGTTCTTTGGAGATGCACACATGAAGGAAGAAACCAGGAGTGTTTAATAATCTTAAGTGAAGTTCTTCTACCTGTAATGAGGAGTAGAGAAAAGGCATTCCTCTAACCCACAGCATTAGAGACAGAGAATTGGGGTTATATTATCAGAATCATAAAGTAAGTCACCAGTGAGAAAGTGGGTTTTCCGCTTTATGTAGCATATCATTTTAGAGAGGTTAAACAGGAGACCTGAAAGACCACTCAAGAGCATCAAGCTCAGTATGATCAAGACCTACAGTAGAATATAGAAGCAGTGGTAGAAAAGCCAGGCTGATGTGCGTTTTAGTGAGGATCAGGAATATACTTAATAATTTTGTAAACTTTGAATGTAGAAATTTGTAAAGTGTAATTTCCAGTTTGATGAGGATGAAATTGGTAGTCCTGATAATGTGCATAAATAAGTGTGTCAAGAAGCAATGGCCCAAGACAGACTTTCAAGTATGAGTACTCCATAACACGGCAGCTTGTTCTTGCCACATTTCTTTATTTCTAGAAAGAACTTATCAGAGATTTCTCTAAAGTAGCAAACTGTAATTTTGAAATAATGGATTACATTTATCACTTAGGGTACACAGCCTCAGTATTTAAAAACTAAAAACATGAATCTGTGTTTATAATCCATTTGCCATTTCTGCTTCCAGTATTTTGCTCAACAAATTGAATATCTAGTGTGTTTCTGATACTGTTACGGATGCTGGGGATGTAGCATTGAACAAAGCAGCATTAATTCAGTGTGTTTGATACTGTACTCTAACCAGGCTTGTTTGACCTTGTTGGCTATGTGAAACAGCCTTTGAGAATGTTTGATTCATAATCCTAATTTATATTATTTTTAATATGTATTAGTCATCCATCCTATATATAAATTTTTCATGGTTGAAATTTACCTTAGAATAGGGCATGGTGGCATACACCTTTAATCCCAGCACTCAGAAGGCAAAGGCAGGCAGAACTCTGTAGTTGGAAGTTTTCCTGTGTCCCACTCGCGTCCCCCAAGTAAACACACAGAGGCTTATATTGATTATAACTGCTTGGCCATTTGCTCAGGCTTATTACTGACTAGCTCTTACACTTAAATTAACCCATAATTCTTATCTATGTTTAGACACGTGGTTTGGTACCTTTTCTCAGTTCTGCCTTGTCATCTTCTTCCTCCGTGTCTGGCTGACGACTCCTGATTCCGCCCTTCCTCTTCCAAGAATTCTCCTCATCTCCTTGCCCTGTCTATACTTCCTGCCTGGCTGCTGGTCAATCAGCGTTTTATTTATTAACCAATCAGAGCAATACATATTTACAGCATACAGAATGACATCCCACAGCAGATCTCTCTGAGCTCTAGGCCTATCTAGTCTTCATATTGAGTTCTAGGACAGCTAGAGCTACATAGTGAGAACCTGTCTCAAAAAGACAGCAAAAGAGAGAGAGGGAGAGAGAGAAATTATATTGGATTGTCATATTGAAGTATCTTTGTCATATAAATTTTAATTTCTTATAGCAGAATATGTCCTATAAATAGATTTTCATAACTACAATTCTAAAAAACACTTCTGAGATAGGGTCTTAGTATGTAGCCTAGTCTGGCCTCACACATGCTGTATAAGCTGAGCTAGCCTTGAACTTGCACTCCTCATGCTTCATCCTCTCATATGCTGGGATCACAGGCACGTACCACCATGCCTTGCAAAATCAGCTCAGCTTGAAAACATACTTTCAAGATGTACTTCAAAAGTCTAACTTTTTTTAATTTATCTTGGCAAAACAGCAAGAATTTTATTGAAGGGACAGTACAGGATGTGTTGCATGAGAGCAGCAGGCTATCTGATCTAGAATGCCCAAGAGCCAAGGGGTTGGGTTTTATTTTTTTAATATGTTTTCCTTAGGTGTACAGAAGAGAAGTCGAAGAAAATGGGATTGTTTTGGATCCTTTGAAAGCTACCCATGCAGTTAAAGGTGTTACAGGACACGAGGTCTGCAATTACTTTTGGAATGTTGATGTTCGCAATGACTGGGAAAGTAAGCTATCATCATTAATATATTATATCAAATAATTAATTTCATTTTCAACTTAATGTCAAATCAAACCTGATTGTATCTGATAGTTTACTAACTCATTGTAGAGAATATGAAAAGAATTGTATACAGGATTAATTATACCATAATTTCATTTGCAAGTGGTGGTAGTGGGATCAAACCTAGATCCTCACATATGCTAGGCAACTATTCTACCACTGAGCTACCTCCACAGATCCATATCTTACTTGTCAGGCTAGCCTTGGATTATTAGCACCTTTTTTTAGCTTTCCAAGTTGTATAATTACAGGTATGTACAACTAATGCCTGACATTACTTTTAAGTAGATCCTTTCACTGTGTAAAACACTTAAGATATTATATCACTGGATCCAGTACACTAATAGTATCTCATGATAGATAAGTATTTTCCATACAATAAAGAAAATTCATTTGCATCAAATGATTTGTCAGAGGTGACAGAGCAAGTTAGTAGAAAAGTCAGCATTGCTGTGGGAGATTTCTCATCCATGTACTCTTTCCTAAACTGTCTTGTTTCTGTGACAAATCACCAGATAAATCATACTGTAATTGGGTTAGAATTATTTTCATATATGTGTTCTTACATTCACAATTCATAAATATAATTATTTCTGAACATCATAAGGCATTTATCACTGGTATTTTGGCATTTGTTCCTCACAAATATAATCACCTATGCCAAACTAGAACACACTAAACTAGTAAGTTAAGTAAGAGAGAGGAGTCAGAACATTAGGGAATATTTCAGCTGAGGTAATATAGTAATGATTGGAATTGCTTGTCTTGCTGTGGAAGATAGTGTACTAAAGAAAACTTCCTGGTAATCAGGCCTCACAGCTACCTTCTATAGAATGAAAGTAAACTTGTAGCCCTTTATAAGAGACGGAGCTTTCTGTCCCGTATATCCAATTATACCCGGTGGTCACTTCCCAAATTACCACTCAGAGGTTTATATTAATTATAAATGCTTGGCTGATGGCTCAGACTTATTACTAACTAGCTCTTACATTTAAATTAACCCATGTTTCCTATCTATGCTTTGCCACATGGTTCATGGCTTGTTACCTCATTCTCTACATGTCTTGCTTCCTTGGCGGTTATCTGGTATCTGCCCCGAGTCTGCCCTTCTTCATTGTACCACATAACCCTTATCTTGCCTCATTGGCCAAAACTACTTTATTATCAACTAATGAGAGCAACACACATTCACAGCATATAGAAGGACACCTCACAGCATTAGCCCTAGTATCAAGTACTAGCTGTCTTCCCTTTAGATTTAGCCTATGTAAGGCAAGATCCTGTTTGTATTACCGTAAATGTTGTTTGTAATTGACTCATCTTAAGTGAATTGACTACATTCTAAAACATGAAATACATCTTTTTTTTCAGCTGCTAATATGATTCTTTTCATTTCAGCTACTATAGAAAACTTTCATGTGGTGGAAACATTAGCTGATAATGCAATCATCATTTATCAAACACACAAGGTAATGATCTTGTCATTTGTCCTCAAAGGTGCCAATAATTCAGACTCAAACATACAGATTTCACTACAGTAAAATTTGGCAGGAATTTAAATTTAAGTCTCACAAAAAGACCCAAAGACATTTTTTGTTTGTTTGAGACAGGGTCTTTCCATGTAGCCCTGGTTGTTCAACTGTGTAGACCAGGCTGGCCTTGAACTCACAGAGATCTGCCTGCCTCTGCCTCCCAAGTGCTGAGATTAAAGGCATGTGCCAGTAAATCCAACTGAGATGCAAAGACTTTATTACAACCTCAGCAATGTCGTATATTTGAAAATTTTATCAGTTCTTTTAGAACAGAAATATATGGAGGTAAGAATCTGAGGAATAGTCTAGAAGCAGCCCTGAATAAATATCTGTAGTTAGTTTCTTTCTATGTAGATCAAAAGTCTAGAAAAGAACCTTCTGGATTTCATTTAAATACTCTTTCATGTCTCACCCTGTAAATGATAGTCATCAAATACACACCAGTGACAGTTCCCTATGACAGTAATGAAGGTGAGGAAATACGGCATTAACTATATAAAGATAGGAATTTATCTACCTAGATTATCTGGAGACAAGGAAAAGTTGAGAGATTGGTCATAATATTAAAGCACACGGAGTCATTATTTAAATTGATTCCCTTTATATTAGCTCTCCCTCTGCTTTTCGATATATCCAAAGTTGCTGAGTTATTATAGTAGTTTGTTTGTTTGTTATGCTGTTTCCTTTGGGGGAAATGCCAAATAATTTTCTTTTTACTTTGTGTGTGTGTGTGTGTGATGTATGTGATGTAATGTATGTGTATGTGCCACAGCATATGTGTGGAGGTCAGAGGGCAACCCACTAGTTAGTGTTCTTCTACCATGTTGGCCCCAGAGATCAAACTCAGGTCATCAGACCCAGCAACAAGTGCCTTCATTCTCTGAAGCATTTCACGGGCCCCCAAATACTTTTATACAAAGTAAAGGAGGAAATTATAGAGAAATCCACCAAAAGCAATACTGTTTATGTAAAATGATAGAATAATTCAGTGAGTACTTCATTGTCCTAATCAGTGGGGAATTTCTGTCTTGTAAAAATGTTTCTTGATTGAACTGAATATGAAAAATAAACATGAATTTCCTGAGCCCAGTGTCCTTATATGAGATGTCTTCTATCTATTGTAAGCATGCTTCATTTTACCTGCCCCGACAAATGTGTAACATCGAGTATTCTGAATCAGCATACACGTTTTGGAGTCTAATGTAAAATATAAAGTTTAGTAAACAAAGTATCAAATACTTGTACTGTAGTATGTAATGAAGATAAATGGCTGATAATTTAGGGCAGAAGAAATTTATGCTAGAAAATAACTGATCCTGGGAAGGAATGTGCTAAAAGTACGGTACCTGGTAAATACTAAATGGAGAGAAAGTATGATAGGTTACATTCCGACTGAACACTAACAGGGAAAGGATTTCAGTGCTGCATTGTGTGACAAAAATTAAGATACATACACTCTTTGTGGTGTTGTTTACTTGGTTTGGTTTTTTTTTTTTTTTCAATTTTCTTTAGGGGGGTGGCACACTGCAGGGGTGAGGGGAGGATACGAAGGAACTGGGAAGTGAGTGGAATTAGGGTGCATGATATGAAATTCCCAAAGATTCAATAAAGAAGTTATGTTAAATAAAAAAATTAAGGTACAGTTATTGTCTTCTTCCTAGAATAAGATTTTAGAGTAATCTTTTCAGCAAAACCAGATAATGGTCTACAACTTTTTTCTTCATTAAATTTGACTTCTTTAGTCATTTTTGTTCTTGTCCTTGTAGCTTTAAATTCATTACTTTCTTTTTGTTTGTCTTTGTTTTAAGACAGAACTCCATGTTGCTCAGGCAGTCTTTAAATTCACGTAATCCTCCTGCCTCAGTTTCTTGAGTGACTGAAACTATAGGTGTGGCACTGTGCCCATCTAATTCACTAGTCCTGCTTTGAGTGTGTGTGTTGTTGCTTCATGTTTCTTCTGAGGTAGGGTCTCGTGTCTTCCAGGCCGGCCTCAAACTCACTGTGTAGTTTGAATGTCTGGTCCTCTCAGGTGCAAGCATAAATGACCCACACGTGGGTTCTGCTGTGCTGGGCATTGAACCCTGGCCCTCGGTGTATAACGAGCAAGCATTTACCAGCTGAGCTGTATCCCCACCCCTGGTTCCCTGGTTCTAATGAAGTGTTAAGTCAATATAAAAACAACTTTCAATCTTTCTATGTTGCCCTATCTATATTTGCCCAACTTCATGAAATTTTAGGTCTCTAAAAGATAAACAGTTTCACTTTGCAAATGTACGGACATTGAGTTGTTGGCCATTTATGGCATTCAGTAACTAAGAAAGACACTATATAATAAGGACAGAGTTCAACTGCATATACTAAATATTCAGCATAAAAGTAACTTGAACAATAATTTGAAGTTTGTTTTTCTATCATTTAGATCCAGTTAATAAGCTGCATGTCATTTCTATAGTAGTTTTTCTTATACCTTAAAATAGAAATATTTGACATAAATGGTTTAAAATTAATTCAGAAGTGTTATAAAGAAGATTTTTTTTTAATTCTTTGATTCTCTAAGTAGAACATTGACAGAGACTGGGAAGTGAGATGGCCCATTGTTGCTTCATGGGTACAAAGTTTCTGTCTGAGGTGATAATTTCAGGAATATTGCAGTTACATATATTGTGACTGTAATTCGATTTAGTGTACTAAATTGTATACTAAAAATAGTTAAAATGACAAATTTACAAGAATTTTAAAAGGAAAAAGAATATTACCCCTTTGAATATTCTGGAAAGCTGGTGACTGTTCATGGTGCATCCTTGCCAGGATTCTGATGTTTCCAACTTCAAGTTTGATAAGTTCTGACGTCAGGGTACTTAAATGCCTCCTCATTTCTTTCTTGTTTCTGTATGACCCATGAATAGAAGTAATTCAGATTGTCACAACACTTTCCATTCTCCCACAGAGAGTGTGGCCTGCTTCTCAAAGAGACGTGCTATATCTTTCTGCTATTCGAAAGATCCCAGCCTTGACTGAAAATGACCCTGAGACTTGGATAGTTTGCAATTTTTCTGTGGATCATGACAGCGCTCCTGTGAGTACAGTGTAAAAATGAATATAATTCTACAAAATAAAGCTAAATATGTAATACAGCCAAAATTAAACACACTTCCCTCCCACCCACACATAGATACTTGATTTGATGTGATTTAGATTTTTTTGTTATATTGCTTGGGACAGTCCTTGTGTTTTCTGAAGACAAGTGTCAAGGCTATCAGCACCCCCACTAGAGCTGTTTAGCTTTCCTTCTGAGTTTGGTAGTCCAAGAAGCTTGCTTCTTAAAGTTATCTCTTAAGGCATTACTAACTACTGCAAACCTGTCGTTTCTACCTTGATTATAGTACCATTTAGTACTTTGGAAGAAGGAAAAGCCTGGTGTCTATCAATTTGACATATGTTAATTGGTGATTGTAAGATTTTAAAATGGGGGCTGGAAAGGTGATGTAGCAGTTAAGAACACTGAGTGCTCTTCCAAGGGACCCAGGTTCAACTCTCAGCACTGACATGGTGGCTCACAACCCTCTGTAACTTTTATCAGGGGACCTGACATCCTCTCTGGCCTCTGGGCACTGGGCACACAATGTGCTCAGGTAAAACACCTGTGCACATAAAGTAAAGTGTGCATCAGTTACTCTAAGGAAGTTTTACTGGACACTTCATAACGAAGTTTAAACTAATGCAGTAATAGGACAACAGAGATTATAAAATAAGGAATAGTCCACAAGCTGATGCTAGTTTGTGTGTGTTTTGACAGCTGAACAATCGATGTGTCCGTGCCAAAATCAATGTTGCTATGATTTGTCAAACCTTAGTAAGCCCACCAGAGGGAAACCAGGAGATAAGCAGAGACAACATTCTCTGCAAGATTACGTATGTAGCTAATGGTATGTATTTCTTGTTTGTTCTAACTGATAATGTGCAGGTTCTTGACCCATCATCTACAAAAAATATCTAATTTACTAATCTCTAAGCTGAAGATAAGTTAATATATAGAATTGTGTAAAGATGTTGAAAGTCTGTGTTATGAATTTCTGTCTTAGAACTAGTATATGAGAATTTTTTTAAAGTTATGACTGGGTGCATAAATTTTAAACCTTCATGTATAGGTCACTATTTCATATCTCCTTGACTTTAAGAGGCATTTTATTGTAGAGCTGCCTGGTAGAGTGTATTTATAATTAGAAGCAGAAACAAGAGTGGGAAAATTATTTAATTTGACTTTTAGTTTTCTGACTCTTGTCTGCAGTCTTGACTAGCTGCCAGTGTCATTACTTCCTGTCAGCTCAGTGCTGGGCAAGCCTTCCTGTCACTTGTGTTGGTTCTTACTGCACCTGTTCTGCATCTGCATCCTGATGCAGCCTTTCTAATCACATGTTCAAATGCCTGTCATTACTCAAAGCTGTAACGACTCCAATGTTTAAAGGAACACTTGTTACCACTTAGTTATAGTAGAGACTGATAAGCAAACAGCTTTCAGTGTTGCTGTATTAATGCTCCATGGTATTTAGGGAGAATCCAGGCTATTTTAGAAAGGTGATACAGCCTCTTACCACCTGAAGGGGTGGCACTGGGTGATAAATAGTTTCAGATCCAGAAATGTTAGCTGTTCCAACATGGGGACTTCACATGGAGACGGAGAACTGTATCTTAATAGTTTTTAACTTCCCTTTGTTTACAGTGAACCCAGGAGGATGGGCACCAGCCTCGGTGTTAAGAGCAGTGGCCAAACGAGAATATCCTAAATTTCTAAAACGTTTTACTTCTTACGTCCAAGAAAAAACTGCAGGAAAACCGATTTTGTTTTAGTATGAACAGGTACGGAGGCTCTGTTAACCTCGTTAACTAGCAGGTTGTAAATTTACTCTGCAGATAGTGAATTTAGTTAGTTATTGGAAGGAGAAATTGAAAATGTTTTATGTTCCCGAGTAGAAGATTGTAGTCTGTGGTCTTTAACGCTTATTAATTTTTCTACTAATATTAAAGAAATATCCATTACAGAATTACATTATAGAATACAAGAAGTACCAACTCCCTGTGTTACTCTTTCCCAGAAACTACTTTTTGCATGTGTTCTTCCAGACTTGTACATAATCCTCTATACTAAAGGTCAAGTGTGTGTGTGTGTGTGTGTGTGTGTGTGTGTGTGTGTGTGTGTGTGTGTCTACTCATATGAGGCTGTTTCTCTGTCATGTGCACAGTGCAGATGACAGAGGTCAGTTTTGGGCATCCTACTCGTTGTCACTTTCTACTTCATTTTTTCTTTTTAAGACAGTGGACTCTCTCACTGTGCAGCCCTGGCTGGCCTAGAGTTCCTGTGTAGATGAGGCTAGCTTCAAACTCAGAGATCCATCTGCCGTTGCTGTAATAAGTCTTTCTCTGTCCTGCCAGCCAGCTCCCAAATAATGACACAGACTTATTAATTATGAAAGTTCAGCCTATAGCTTAGGCTTATTCTAACTAGCTCTTATATCTTAAATTAACCCATATTTTTTCATCTACGTTCTACCACATGGCTTAACCTACTGCTATTTCAGCCAGCAATTGCAACTCCACAGTTACTAGCCTGCTTCTCTAGCAGAAGCCTGGCTGCTCAGGTCACAGCCTGGCAGGAATTCTGTTCCGCAGGCACCTGCTGTCGCTGCCTCTAAAGGTAGCTTTAACTAAATCTCTACATTCTATTTATAAATAAGACGCAAGAGTCAAAGGCTGGGGTGACGGTCTCCCAGCTCAGAGAGGCTGGGTCACAATTAGCTAACCTTCCCTTCTTGCTGGAATCTCAGAAAGACTTGTGTTTTTGCTTCACCAAACCAGAAAAACCTGCACCACTCCAAACCCCACCCTACTACTTCTCTCTCTCTCTCCCGGATGCCCTCTGAGGCTCTATGATTACTTTCTGTCAACTAGTTACTAACACAGCCTCCTGACCCAAGGTTCATTTTATTTAATCAATGCAAATGCAAACTTGGAGTTCACAGTGTGATCGAATATCTCCCAACTGTCTATACCCATTTTTACTGTACCTGTTTAAAGGTTTTCTTGGTCTGGACCAGTTTACTGTGCACCTGCAGCCTTCTCTGACCACGA
>CABHPQ010133847.1:0-26920 GCA_902168405.1 Peromyscus aztecus
CTGTCGTCATAGAGCCTTCATCCAGTAACTGATGGAAGCAGATGCAGAGATCCACAGCCAAGCACCAGGCCCAGCTCCAGGAGTCCAGTCGAAGAGAGAGAAGAGGGATTCTATGAGCAAGGGGCATCAAGATCATGATGGGGAAACCTACAGAGAACCAAACCAAACTAGTGGGAACTCATGAACTTTAGACCAACAGCTGTGGAACCTCCATGGGACTGTACTAGGCCCTCTGCATAAGGGAGACAGTTGTGTAACTTGATCTGCTTAAGGGGCCCCCTAACAATAGGATCAGGATTCATTCCTTGTGCATGAACTGGCTTTTTGGAGCCCACTACTTATGGTGGGACACCTTGCACAGCCTTGATTCAGGGAGAAGGGCTTGGATCTGCCTCTACTGAATGGACCAGGCTCTGCTGACTCCCCATGGGAGGCCATACCTTGTTGGAGGAGGGAATGGGTGGCGGGGAGGGATGGTTGTGGGGGAAGGCTGGAGGAGGGATCTGTAGTTGGTATATAAAATGAATAAAAAATTCCTTAATTAAAATAATAATAATAATAATAATAATAATATAGTGTCAGTGTCAGTATGCAACACATTTAGCTTAATATTGAAATAATAATAATAATAATAATAATAATAATAATAATAATAAGAGTGTCAGTATCAGTATGCAACACATTTAGCTTAATATTGACATAGCTGGTGTGGTTTGAATGTGAAATGTCCCTCAGGGTGCCAGCTGGTGGTGCTGTTTGGGAAGGTTGTGGAACCTTTAGGAGATGGTATCTAGCTAGATGAGTGAGTCACTGGGGGAGATGCTTGAAATTTTACAACATAGCTCCACTACCAGTTTACTCCGTCTCCTGGGTTTGGGGTACAATCTTATTACAGATGATTGTGACCCGCCATGTGATTGCTGGGAATTGGCTCAGAGATTAAGAGCACTGGCTGCTCTTCCAGAGGTCCTGAGTTCAATTTCCAGCAACTACATGGTAGCTCACAACCATCTGTAATAAGGTCTGGTGCCCCACGTTGGTCACTACTTATAGGTTAATCCATGAGAGTCCGTTAAAAAGGGTATCAAGGATTTATTAAGATATAAAATGGAGAGAAAATACACTCATGGATCCAAAATGAAGTAAACAGCCACCCTGGTCTTCTACTTTGCCTGAGGTAAATGGGACTAGCAGTCTCATCTCCAACCACCACCAAAAAGGGCTCAGGACTCAACTGCTTCTGCTCTTAAGGGGTCACGTGTGTAGACAGAAAGCCACGCCCTAGGGTCTGTACCCCCAAAGCCATTGGTGGAATGAACTCCCACAGCACTACAATGTGATCAGCTGGCCTTCTGCTTCTATAGCCGTATTTATTTTTCCTTTCATGATTGAATATCTCCCTCTAACTGTAAGGCAGAATAAATCATTTCCTCCTTATTGTTGGGTCACAGCAATGAGAAAAGTAACTAGTAGAGATGGTTATAGAGAAACATTCACACACACACACACACACACACACACACACACACACACACACACACACACACATACACATGCAACATTACATATGTACATCCATTTCCATGTGCCACCTACTAAGGAAGTCTTGGATATAATGATAATCCATCATGAAAATCCAACAGCAATGAGTGTGCCTAGGGCTTCTTACCATTCTCTAATCAGTGAAGCCAAAATGATCCGTTCTAGTATGAAAGTAGGAAATACATGTAACTATCTATCTATCTATCTATCTATCTATCTATCTATCTATCTATCTATCTATCTACCTACCTACCTATAACCAACATCTCTCATTTATCAATCTATCTATATCTTCTATATCTATCATCTATCAATTATCTATCATCTATCTATATCTATCTATCTATATCATCCACCTATCATCTATCTATGGAGAATACAAAGAAGTACTTAAAATATAGCACAACAGACAAACAAAATCTCACAAGAGCTTGTATTGAAGGAGATGTATATAGTAAATAACTGAATGATAGCTCCCTATGGTCAAATATTTGAGCAATAAAGTAATCAGAATAATATTAGATCATGATCAAAAGTTTAAAATACATTCCATGAGACTATGCTGACATAAATAATTTAACAACTAAATAAATGGAAACAAGAGATATAGCTCCCATTAAGAAGAATTACAAATGCTATTTATAGGTAATCCACCCTCAAGGGTATGAGTCATGACTCCACACCACTTAAATGTGAGCAGCTTGCTTCTTTGCACAGAGCACAGTATGGAAAGAGAGAAAACAAATAGCTATAAAATGAAGACTACCGATGACTTCCAGGTGATTCAAGCCAACATTAGCAGTGATACAAGGTGTGCAAGCTTGCTATGCGTTCTTCCTTCCTAAAATCCTGTAATTTCAGTCCAATGAGGAGCATATTAGTTATTAAGTGAGGGACTTTTTACAAAGTATTGAGCCAATATTTAAAATTGACAAGATCATAAAACATGAAGGAAGTCTGAGAAGATGAGGACCCAAGAGGAGCCTCGGGAGCTACCACAACCGAGTACAATGTGACACCCTAAAGGGGGTATTGGGACAGAAAGAGGTCATTAGGTAAAAACTCGGGAAATCTCAATCAGTTGTGGGCTTTAGGTAATAATGTGTTAATCTTAGTTCATTAATCTTGGGTATGAAGACGTTTTACTATCTGTGCAGGTTTTCTATAAACCTAAAACTGTTCTAAAATTAAAAAAATATATATAGCCAGGCCCGATGGCACAGGTTCATAATCTCCTGCAATTCCAGCTACTTGGGAGTATGAGGCAGAAGGATTACCAAGAATTCAAGGCTTGTCTGGGTAACAGGATGGGTTTACAGCCAACCTGAGACACCATCTCAAAGGAAAATGAAAAGAAGAGAGGGGTGCTGTAGCTGTAGCTTAGTAGCAGAGAAGTTGTGGGGTTTATCCCCAGAACTCCCCTGTCCCCCAATTTACTGAAAGTAAAAACAAATCAAAATGTAAGGTTACCTTGCTGGCGTTTTCCCCAGAGAGAGCTCCTGCAGAGGTGTATGGCTATAACCAGGACTATTTTCCTTGATGATGATTCCAATATTAAGAGTGCAGTCAGATAGTCCTAGGTACTAATTTTTACAGCATCTAATAAATGTCACTGTAGGGGCTGGGTCTCGCATTGACCAAAAAGGAGATCGTAAGCTCCTCACCAGCATTTGTGGCTTTCTGCTTCCTGACTGAGGACACATGTGACTGGCTGCTACATGTTCCTCTCACTGCACCTCCCTAGCCATGCTGGTATGCACTGTCAAAAATCATGAGTATGAGACAAAAATCAACCTTACCTCCTGAAGTTACTTTAGTCAGTTACTCTATCATAGCAATGAGAAAAGTAACTGAAATCCATCTATTTCTGATGGAAAGTGTCAAGTATTTGCTCAGTTAAACTCCTGAGTATAATGCCCAACTCTGGTACACCACAGGGGCAGGTCCTCCCCATGCCAGTGAGCCTCTTGGATTTTTAGAAGGCTCGGCAACATAGGAACAAATATTCTATGTCGCTGTGAGACTTAAAATGAAGAGTACCCAGGGCTTAGCTACCATGTGGCATTCACAGCCCCGCCCACCTGTCATCCCTTCTAAAAGCTCAACTGTTTTCCTTGACTCTCACCATCCAGCATTCCTGGCTTTATTTCTGCTGGCTTTCAGGGGGTGGTGTGGGGACATCTGAGATAAGGTAGTTGGCTCCTGATTACCCACTTTCTAGCTTATGTACAACACATTCTTCCTCTTAGTCTGGCCTTAGCCTGAACCTAGGCGACGTCTTCCTCCTGTCAGATGCTCTGTGTCATGAAAAAAGAACTTAAACTGAAAACCACGCTAATGGACACAACTGGTGAGAAGAAATTCTACACACATTTCAGAACCAAGCATCCATGCCTTTGAAAATTATCTGTGGTTAATTTGGATTAGCCCTGTTCTTTATTCAGTTACGTTAACCAGACTTATTGAATGGGCTGCTTGCCACCAACCTGAGACTAAAGCTCTTTGGACAGATTAGCCATTAGCACTAGGCCTTATCTACCAAAGAAGTTAGGAAGGGCCTGGGAGATGGCTTAGACAGTAGAGGGACCTGCATGGTGGAAGGAGAGAACCACTCAGGAAAGTGGTCCTCTGATCTCCACACATGCTGTGGGAGATCTGCAAAATATAAAGGGTAAGAAGCATCTTTATTTTCCCTTTGTGCTAAACCTACTTTCCACAAAACTTACCTTACACACACACACACACACACACACACACACACACACACACACACACACACACACGTGCGTGCAGACATATGCCCTCTAGGTACATAAGACTAAAATTTCAAAGGGTGCTAGCCCATAGAGATGACACGGAGAACTTCAATATGGAGTCCTACTATAATTCCTAGAATTTTTGAGAAAGTTATTTTTTTAATAACTAACACATTTAATATTTTATTGTTCTTAGAGGTTGATTTTTTTAAAATCTTTTCTCCCCTCCAATTTTACCAGATGAAATCATGTTTTCAGAGGTTGTATATTCAAATATTTCCACTTAAAAATGAAGCGCTGGAGTATTAAGATACAATGGACAACTATGAAGGACCTTAGCAAGAAGTTCTTGAAAACAGAGTGGACCTTTGACATTGATTTATTGTCTGTGTAGACAAGGAATGGATCATCAGTGTGCAAGCTCTCCATGTTTTTGCTCATCCAGTGTGTATTTATTAAGACCTACCATGTGTTAAGCACTATTTCCCTTTGAGGACCTACAGTATGAGGCACATGGCCCAGGCAGAGGTCAAGCTTTCAAGGCTATGTCAGGGATTCCCAATGCACCTATGAGTCAGGGCTCCTCTCATGAATGGTGGAGTGAAGAGTTGTCTCACAAGCCATGAACAGGACAAGTCCAGGGGACTCTGAGGTGTGAGCACCATCTCAGACTTCTTTGTTTTACTCTTTCTCTCTCCTCTCTGTATGCATATGGGTATGGATGTATAATGTGTGTTCATTCTTATGTGAGTGTTCATGTATTTGCATGTCAGTGTCCATATACCACAGAAAGTATGTGGAGGTCAGGGGTCAACCTCAGCTTGCAGTCCTTGCTTTCTCCCTTGTGTGACACAGGTCCTCTTGCATGCTGTATCACCAGTCCAACTGGCTTATGACCTTCCAGGAATTCTGTCTCCATCTTCCATCTCACCTTAGGAGTACTGGGGTTAGAGATATGTTCCACTACACCTTAACATTGGTTCTGGGAACCCAAACTCAGGCCTTCAAGCTTGTGTGGCAAAGACTTTGCACATGAGCCTTCTCCCTGGCTCCCCAGCCCGCATTCTCTGCTTTCTTTTCAACGCCTTCCTTTAGAATTGATTGAATCAGCTCTTTAGGCCAAGAGCCTTTATAGGAAGCTGGCACACACCAGCTGACGACATCAGTCTGGTTCATGTAGAGACAGAAAGCCTCCCCAGTCCTGGTCCAGAAGTACCATTGATACTCCTTATAACCCCAAGGAGGTAAACATGGGGAATCTGGGACCCCACTCCAGTTTCTCAAGGTACTCATTATGTCATGGGAAGTCAACACTAGGCCATTTGTTATGGACCAATGCTAACATACTTGAAATTTACAATTTGGAATTTAACTCATTTCAGAATGTAAGAACATTCCTTTCTTTGTTCTACAGCTTTCAGGAAAGGAATATTAAGGGGAAAAAAGTCTACTATACTACAACTGTCCATTTCTAGTAGTTTTTGAATATTTTATATATCTTTTTCATATCCAATTTCGGGAGAGCCTAGTGTTTAACAAAATGTTGTGTTAACCAAGGAGGATTTAATCAGGAATTTGGAATTTGACATGCTGATATCTATTGTCTTTAACACATTTTGTAAAAAGTTAGGGAAGTAGATTCATTGACACATGTGTGTAATTGTGTTGAAAAAATAGTTTTGCAATATATTTGTGTTGCGCAGCTAGGCAACCAGAAAGTAGAAACACACAGGAAGTATGTGGCTGCATGCTTCCAGCCAAATTACCAGAATTATAAATCTCTTATTTTCTTTATGCGAATTCCCTCTATGTCAAAGAAGAATACATAAAAGAACTAAAGCCTTTCGAGTAGAGAGGGCTCGCTTTTGACTGGCTTCTCTCCTACAGACCTTTTATTTTATTTCCTCAGTCTTTCCCACAGAGCATAAGGAGTGGGAAGGACCTAAGAAGAAAAGAAAGCAGTGAATTGTAAGCTATTAAATTTTTCAAAAAAAATATACTTTAAGGGAGTAAGGAAGAATAACAGGAAATGAGAAGTCAATCTTTGCTTCATTGTGGGGTGACTATATGAACTGTGTTTCATTTTTTAAAAAAAATTTAGTAAATAGACCAGCATTGAAGGAAACTACTTCAATAAAATAGCTATGATTATATTGTAACTCAAATCCAACGATCCATAATAAATACTGTTTGTATTATTACTGTAATCCCACAATATCCTCCTGATTTTTTAAAATCCATAGCATTTAATAGTCCATGATTTATATTGCCCTTTGGAAACCTTTTCAAAGCCTGAACTAAACAATTGCCTTCATGAATCTGAGTGGAGAGACTTCCATTACTGAACATCACCCAGGCATTTTAATGAATGGAATCTTATAAAAGTTCTCAAAAGAAATGGCTGTATCTTCGTGCTCAGTTGGTTATCGTCAAAAAATATTTTCACACTGACACCGATGTCAAGATAGGAGAAAGAAGAAATAGGATGTGGAACTGAAGAAATGGTAGTGGTCAGGGAGAAACAGAAAGAAGGGTCAACAGGCTACAGGTTGTTTCGGTTTGGGTTCCAGGAAGTACAAGTGTTGTGAATAAGGCAGTGACTGTTATCCCAAGGATCCCAGAGACAACTCAACTGCTTGAACACTGAGGGACTCTGGCAGAGCATGGGCATCACACATTGGTACAGGGGTGAAATTCTGCAGGGGCTGAAGGTCATAATTTTATCTGTGCCAGGGTCTCTGTACCCCAATCACCAAAGCTTCTCTGTGTCACTTTTTAGTTAATGGGATGCTGGCTGCTCTGATGCTGGGCAGCTTAAAAATATTTCAAAAGTTTTTACCCAGAATTCCTTTCACCTTATATCCCAAAGCTGATTTTAACTACAAATCTGACTAATAAATCTGATATAGTAGGATTTTTGTTTGTTTGTTTTGCAAGAAATTTTGGACAAAGAATATAGATATTTAAGTCAAAACTCCACAAAATGATTAAAAATTTAAAAAATCCATGTATCACTGGCTCTCCATATCTATATATTATGTACCTATAGATTAAATCAAACACAGTGTCTTAGTCACTGTTCTATTGTTGTGAAGAGACACCATGACCAAGGCAATTCTTGTAAAAGAAAACATTTAATTGTGGTCTTGCTTACAGTTTCAGAGGTTTAGTCCATTATCATCATGGTGGGGAGGATGGTGGCACACAGGCAGACATGGTGCTGGAGAAGTAGGGCAGAGTTCTACATCCTGATTCATAGGTGGGGGAGGGAGGAAGGAGGAAGGGAGGGAGAGAGGAAGAGAGAGAGAGAGACAGAGAGAGAGAGGAAGAGAGAAAGACAGAGAGACAGAGAGAGAGGAAGAGAGAGAGAGACAGAGAGAGAGAGACAGAGAGAGAGACAGAGAGAGAGACTGGGCCTGGCATGGGTTTTTGAAACCTCAAAGCCCACCCCCAGTGACATACTTCCTCCAACAGGGCCATACTTCTTAAGCCGTCTAATCCTTTCAAAGAGTTCCACTCCCTGGTGACTAAGCATTCAAATATTTGAGCCTATGGGCCATTTTTATCAAGTCACCACATAGAGATCAAAACTGTTTTTAAAAAATGCATCTGTGCTGAACATGCGGACTTTCCCATCACTATTTGCTAAACAATACATCGTACCAACTATTTGCATAAGTGCTGCATGGACTTATGGCAGGATGATGTGTAGGCTATAGGCAAAAACTATGGCACACACACACACACACACACACACACACACACACGCACACCTGCATGCATGTATGCATGCACATGTACATTTATATATTGGCTGTACTGCTTTATACTCTTGTCAACAGCATGCAAGGATCCCAGTGTTGCCCTGTCTTCATCAACACTTGATATATTTTTGTGTTTGTTTTTTTGACAATAGCCATCCTAATGAGTGTGAGAAAGCACCTAATTGTGGTTTTAATCTGCATTTCTTTAACCCCAAGTAATTCATTTCTGAAAAGAATGTGCTTTATTCTATTCTGGAGAGACATTCATATCAGTGAAAGTGAGATTCATAACTTGTGCACAGCCACTCATGATTGGCATCTGTACTGTCATTGTATCTTTGTTATGAAGCTGAGATGTGCACAATGCATACATTCCCTACACACAGGAAAATGTAACCAATGTCAGATCTGACACATCAGTAGTTTCTAGAAGTGCTTTAAGGAGCAACTATGAATTACAAGAATAACCCAGCTCCATGGTGACTTGTTAGGAACAAGAATATTTTCCACGTCAAAGAGAGATTAGCATAAATAATCTCTTCTGGATCATTCTTGGTAGCTAGGGTGCAAGGATATAATATGTTACTTAAATCATAGATAAACTCTGTCTTTGGTTTGAACATAAAATGTTCTCACAACCGTTCAGGTTGTTAAAAGTGTGGTCCCTAGAAGGTGGAGCTATCGAAAGGTGACAGGACCACAAGGGCTCTAACTTCAACCATGGGTTAATACATTTGTTGCATCTATAGTAAATGGGTTGTTAGAAGTTGTTCCTGACTGGAGGCACAGATAACGAGATGCTATCATTGAGTTTTGGCATATCAGATATATGCCAAAGGTAAGGATACAAGATGTCCACTTGAATTAGATTTTCAGATAAACAACATTTTAATTCAGGTATGATTAGAGCAATATTTAATGCAGACTCCCACTAACTCATTTGTTGTTTTGATGAAATTAAAATTTATCGGGATGTCTTGTAGTTTTATTTAACTAACCCTACAGTGTAGTCATAGAATGTCATATTTGAGAGCATGAGCTCTGGAAATGGGCATATGTGGGTTTGATGTCTACAGTGGTCACAAATGGATTAGTCACAGAGAGCTTTATATGACCACCATGTTCTTTTATATAGAACATTGATCTAGATCTATCTATTGAATATGAATAATAATCATCTTCTCCCAAGGACAGCCAGAACTAGGTGAACAGGTGCCTGGGAACACTAATAATTTTTCTTTTGTACCATCTAGTCCTTAATCATATGAAATTTATTTAGCAAAGGTAGAAGCTGTTTCATTTTAATATAAAATTATGGCTCATCTTAAACTATTAGAAGCTAACGCAATTTAACTTGATTACCCTGGCATCTGTTTGGCACTGAAACTTCTTCTTCTGACCCAACACTGAGTGCTATTGAAAAGATGGTTAATAGTATGACTCCTGGCACATAGTAGGCACTTTTTGCTGCTATCTTTAAAATATTTGTGTATGAATAAAGGGCCTTTCCAGGAATTCTTTGGGGAGTTTGATAAACATCACATAATCATAACTGAGGATCTGAGAAATGACCTTGTCTAATTTAATAATTTTGCAAGTAAGGAAACCAACTGAGGAGATGAATAATTTACTCAAGTCTTCTTGCTAGATGAGCTTACAGCCTGGAGTACTCACTGCTCTGTGCTATGATTCTGTCTGATAGAGAATGATACCACACTCTAGATATCTACATTACTGATAATATGCACAGAAAGGTTCATAGTATGCACAGAAGGGTTTGAGGCAGGAGCAAGGGAATATAGTTGCAGTGGTAGACATTCACCTAGCACATGCAAGACCCTGGGTTTGATCTCTATGACCTGAGATGCAAAAGAGTACCAGACAACTTAAGTACACATGCAAGTATTAGGTTATTATTATAAAAAATTACAGGAACATAGGCATTTTAATACTAGCATTGAATGCATAGAACGACAACAATGATTTCTTCCTCCAACAAACTCCACTCAACTCACACAGAGGAATCCCAGGGGATGTTTCTAGAACAAGCTCCAAGTAAACGCCTATTTCCAGTTGTGAAATAGCTCAAGGAGTATCCAAGAATCTTTGGAAAATAGTAAGATGCTCTGTGGATTAAAATCACAAACGCTTATTAAAACAGCATGTCCAAGGAAACAGAAACAAACAGAAAGGTCACTGCTTGAATAAATATTTCCATGAGGTGGCCCCATTCCATGCCCATTCCCTATTTTCCTTCTTGAACAAAAGAGGTGTGAGTGGATGGAGGGAAGTTAACTTTTTATGAGAGCGAAAACCTTCAACTTACAACTCATTGTTCTACACATGTTCTTATGGTTTTTGGCAGCTTGGACGTGCTGGCACATATCTGAGCTGACCTCCTTTGGCTCCAGTGTGCTCACAGTCTGTTCAGCATTGGAGACTAAATATTTCTGACAGAGCTGAAGGAGGCAGTTGCCCTAAGTGGGTTTACAGTTTGCATTCTTATTAAAGCTAGGGCTCAACATTACTGATGTTATCACCCCAGTTGTAGGCTGTGCATAATTACGGTCTGAAAGTCATGTGGGCTTCTGGACATGTGACATCCAAGATGTGCACTGAAGCTTGGGATGATGTGGATTTCAAATGTCCATTTTCAAATGTTTTTGCCTATGTGTTTTTTGGTTTAAGATAGTAGGGTCTAGACATGCACTTGAATTTGGGGGATGTTGTGGAATAAAATTAAGATGTAATGAATACTACAAGGCAAACAGAAAACTCTAGAAGCCTATTTGCTAGACAAATATAAGAATAAACAAGCAAACATAAATATTGATAGCATGCCAAAGTGTGGTTCAGTCATAGTATGTCATACTAGGAGAGAAGGCAAAATGCTTTCATTGACTTTCTACTTAGATTTTTTTTAATATATCAGACCTCTTACTTTTAAACTTTAATAACTAAAATTATTTGTATAGTAGGAACAAATTCCAAATGAAATTAGATGGGGAAATGAACTTTTATTCCTCAGGTATGTTTCAATTCTATTAGTCACATAGATAGTTAGATACACTTTTTTTCAGCTTAGTAGTATAGTTATTATTCATTTGTTGAAGATCCTTGTTAAGCATGCATCCTAACAGTGTACATCTGTGTGAACTCGGTGCTTTGCTTTTCTTGACTATAAAATGGGAATAATCATGGTACTGCTTTACAGGGATGTCACAAGGATGAAATGATTTTAGGACTGGGCTTGACATACAATGATTATTCGAATGGAGGGTGAGCCACATTTTTAGAGGACTCAAACGATCCATTTTCAATATTATCTACCATATTTAGTTTCATATTTTTCAATAAGTTAAATTATTTTGATGTTATTTTTACATGCATTTAGCATAACTCAGCTGCGTCATTTTCTTGCCTATAAGAAAATACACACACACACACACACACACACACAGCCCTCCATAGCGAAGGCTTACTTCCTTTCTCTGGCCACGGTTTAAAGCATGTGCAAATATGAGGTAATTTTCAAGCCTGAAAGGTCCCCATCTGATTCAGGAGCCCCCTTTTAATGCCAGATCCTAGCTCCACTCCTGGCTCAGCTCTGATCCTTATAACTCCTTCTGCAACCCATCACACCATGCTGGGGCTGCCTGTAACCTGAGACAAGGAACAATTAAAATACTCAGACAGTGCATGTGTCTTCAACAGGATGTAACATCCAACTACAGTTTCACTATCAGTTACTAGAAGTACAGGACACGGGGACACACACACAAACACACACAGAGGTTCTGGAGTGCAGTAGTACAGGGTCTGGTGTGTGCTAAGGAAGTGTTCTACCATGAGCTATACCTCCAGCCTCACATATGCATTTAGTATCACCTATGCTACTTTATGAGCCTTTCTGTTCATCACAAGAAAATATCCAGTTCTCAAGAATCCACATAGATTTAGGCACTTAATAAAGTAAGAATTGGGATGTGGTGGCTTCACGTGTATAACCCTGGCACTAGGGTGGCCGAAACATGAGGATACAAGTTCAGAGACAGTTTGGACTTCATGGCACAAGATCCTCAGAACCACCCCCACCCCTCCATATAACCCTAAACTAGGACAACTGTAAACAGTTAAAGCTTTCATTTTGGATTTATCTGCATCTAGTTGGGAATGGGGAGGAGACAAGACCACACACATTTCACAGTGCAAATCCCAGAAGAGTACAGTGTTTTTTTTTTTTTTTTTAATAAGTAAATTCTTTGGAATGTATCAATACTGGGCAAGCTGTTAAGACAGCCAGCCACTCTCCAATCAAAATGAAAAGGAAAAAATAAAATCTGTAATGAGCAAATAATCTAATTTCCTTTACCCCAAGTGACTAGATTTTTGGATTTATATAAAAATATGTTCATGTTCTTCTCTGTGTTCTTATGTCTCCCTCCCTTCCCCTCCCTCTGCCTACCCTACCCCCACCTTCCACAAGTAAACAAAGAACCTAAATTAGGGGAATTCAGTAAAATCGTGTCTAAGGACAGATATTTAATTGCTTAAACAGACATCTTTTCCTCTGAGGTTTTTCACATTTGAAGAACAAGTTTGAACTCTTCCTCTCTGAACACATATAATTAATCTGTGGAATTTAATCCAATGAGGTATTAAGGGCATTTTATTTTGAGTAACAATAATACCATACCTGAAACTGGCACAACAGCTTGGGCTACTGATTTAAATGACTTAACGGTAGCTGTCATCTTACTCCTTCCATTTTCCTAACTTCCTTCTTCAGCAAGGTCCTTTTGCGTATCAAAGCATGTCTCTGACATAGGAAAGGGGGAGACTTGGCATTCACCTTCGTCCTGGGGAAAGGAAGAGCTCCTTCCTGTGTGCTCCCTAAATGCCAGCTTTCCTTCAAGGCTTGAGGGGCATCAAGAGGGTGAGATCCAGCCCCTTCCTCGGAGCCTGACTGCATTCCAGCTGGGGAGGAAGCAGGCTTCCGGACAGGCAACTATAGTGTAGTGAGATGCCTGCCAGGACACCATAACCAGGCTGTTGTGAGAGAACAGAAAGGGAGGGAGCGGATCCATTGTTAGCGGTCTTGTGTGCCAGCTCCGGAAAACTTTCACTTGATTCTGTCAGCAACAGGAAGCCCCAGACACTTGGAAGTAGGGGAGGAGGGAGACCACACTTGTCTTTTCTGAAGTTCACCCAGCAGCAACTTCAGGAAGTGCTAGGGTTGGGAAGGAAGGTGACAGTAAGCTTTTTAGATTCTGTCAGAGCTTCGGAAAGGAACAATTAAGATAGGAGTGAGAGCCCAGAAGGACTCAGCTCTCAGGTGTTTCCAGGGCCCAAGTGAAGGAACAGAATGACCATTCAATGTGTGTGGCAGGGCACAGGTGGTAAACCACGGGCAAGTGGAGTGGCAAGTTTCCAGCCTCAGTCCTGATGCTCCTCCTATTTCATGCCAACCATCCATGGTTTAACTCCATTCCCAACCAAACACACACATCCAATTACTACATGTGCGTCTAAGGATCTTCTCTACCCAAATGAGTTGTGTATGGATTTCTCCAGCCATCTCCTCAACAATTGCAGACCCAGACAGTCAAGTGGCAGTTTGGGATGTCATCTTAGGGGCAATTCAGGTCCCTCAGACCCGAAATGTCCAAATTAAACAGGAATTAAATAGGATAAATGATCAAATGACACACCTACTATGCCAGAAACCCAGGAGTGACACTCGGCCTCTCTTTTCTTCAGCCTCCTAGCCAATATCCCCCACCCTATACCCCAGGATTTGAATTTCTAAATATCATTTGACTCCATCCACTTATCTCCAACCCCACAGCTATTTCCCTTGTCCAGATGATGTCATTTCTGGCTTGAACATCTTTAATAGTCTCCCAAATGTCTTTCCCACATTCACAATTATCTCCTCGAATGTGTTCTCCCAGGAACAAGATGAACAGAGAAGTGCAAACTTATCTGTGACTTTCTGTCCACAATCCTGAGGGGGCTTCTATTGTTCTGAGGGTAGGAGAGCAAAATCTTTAAGGTGGCCTTGAATGTGTCCTTCTGTCTTCTTGTTCTAGATAGTTAACTTCTACAATGTTCCGGCCTCCTATCAAGTCTTCCGGAGCTCCTCTGTGACCTTGCCTAACTAGATCACAGACCTGTGCATGGTTGGCACTTTTCTCTCTCATTCTGAGCCCAGATGAGATCTGTGTCGTCGTTAGGTCATTAATGCTTTGGACTACATTGGACAGTTAGCTCCATGAAGCTTGGGCTATGTCTGTTAGTTCCCACTACTGAATTGTCCTCCTCCAGCACAAAGCTCAGTATACTAGATGCTCAATAAATACCTCAGTGAAAATAGACTAAAGGAGTATGCTTGGTTTTTAGTGTAGAAATGCAAGAAGTAAAGAAAGCTATCGGTCAAAGTTGAAAATAGAGTTAGACATTCAGATAAATTCAGTGTACAGACTTTTGTGAGGTGTGTGTGTGTGTGTGTGTGTGTGTGTGTGTGCTGACTGGCAATAAACTCTAGGGATCTGTTGCTGCCTGGGATTTCAAATACAAACACATCACTACACAAAGATTCTGGGTTTTTGTTTTTGTTTTTTGTTTTTTTGTTTCATTTTTTGTTTTTGTTTTTTTCACATGCATTCTGGGGAAACGAACTCAGGTACTTTACCAACCAAGCTGTCTCCTCAGTCTCTTAGTGTACAGACAGTTTGGCTTTTTGTTTGTTTGTCTAGGTAGGTTGTGGGGTAGGCTAAAATGTTTTAACAGAGAGGTTGGAACTAGGAGTTACCGCAGATATGTATTTGAAAGCATGCATTGTGAAGTGGGTGGGTGCACAGCAGGGCTGAAGTCTCAAATGCTTGGACAAGTTACCCAGCCAGATAAGGGACAACCAGGGACACTGTGAAATGGTGAACTGGGAGGCAAGTGAGAAGATCAACAGGTGCATGCTGTACCTTAGCATTCAAAACCCATCAGCAAAAGCCAAACACTTCTGTGAGTGCCACCAGCCAGCCTGGAGAGCTGGTAAACATCTAGGAGAATGCTGCCACTGGAGGTCGAAGATCGTGGTATGCAGAGGCTGTGCTAACAACAGGATGAGGAACAAAGAGAGTGGCTGTGGGAGAGAAGCAGTGGGAGCTCAGAGAGGCAGCTTCCCAGGGAGAAGAGGGTGTCAGAGCTGGTAATGCTTCTGAGAGTTCAAGTTCAGCAGGAGTTCAAGTTCAGCCACTGTGTATGACTGCCAGAATCTGGCATTAGTAACCTTAGCCAAAACAGTTTAATTGCGAACCTCTGTGAAGATTCATGTGTAGCTCTTTCTTGGGCCAGACTGATTTTTGTTACCTCCTCTTCAGGGTTCTCAACTGTTTCTGACCTCAGGTAATTCAAGTTCTCCTCGAAAAAGCATGCGTATCTCACATTCCTCTTGAATGGTTTAAAAAGAAAAATAAAATTTAAAATATAGCTAACATGAAATCAAAGCAAGGGCAACTTCGCATCTGCTTGATGTTATCTTAATTTGAATCACCAATAGCTGCTAGAGATGTATAGGGCAGGTACTCTTCGTTTTATAGATAAGAATACAGAAGAGCAGGAATGCTAAGGGTTTACCAGGATCAGCAGCCAGACAGATGCTGTGGTACCTATCTCTGATGGATATCTGTTCCAATTTGAGCTTCCGTCTCATGTCTGATCTGTCTGTCCCTTAGTTAGCCTACTCAGTGATAAACAGTTACCAGCATCACACCCCTACTGCATACACATGCATGTTCATGTTAACAGCACCTCAGGAGCCCAACTTTCCATGTGAAGGAAGCACAATACTTGTTGGAGCTACATAAAGCTGGACCCTGTATCCTATAAAGAGGTTTTCTTGTAGGTAGCCTATACATGAGGTCATATGACTCCCATCTGTACCCGAGGGTCCCTTTAGCAGAAGTAGAACCTCATCTTTAGAGAGAAAAAATTTCTTCTGGGTATTTCTCTTGAGTCTTCTGCTTTTTGCTCATGGTCCATGCAATCAATATGTCCCTGCCAGTCATGTGGCTGCCTCCTGCTGTCAGGACAGATGAGAGGGTTACTGAGGGCACTTCTTGAATCACACTAGTGCTTAATAACCCATGGCTTATGATTACCCCTTCAAAAGGACTGCCTCCAAAGAGTTTCCAAAAGGATGCTATCTACACAATCTTATTTACTCTACAGAAAATCCCATATATGACCAGAAATATTAGTTTTTAGAAACAAGTGGTTTTAATCTCTGAACAACACATCAGTTTGTTGAATGAGGGCATGAATACTGCATGCTGGGGAATCTTATAAAGATTATCTGTAAGGTTACAGCACCCCTGTACTGTAGGCTTAAGGTGGACTGCTCAGAGGATTTAATGCTTGTCTAAAGTCAAACATCTATTAAGTCACAGAATGTATTTGAACTTGGGTACATCTTTCTATAAAACTTCTTGCAAAGTATTGTATAGCTCAGGAACAAGTTTACAATAAGCTAATTCACTCATTATTTACTACATAATTATGTCAGTTCAGAACAAAGAAAGTCTAATACAGATGGATGTGCACATCCCTCTCTTCTTTGATTCTACATGAAGCATCAGTCCCCCTTGGACAGCCTCTAGCTCCTCACCTCCTGGCATACTCACTGTGTGCCATCTGGAAACTTCTGGGTCCAGTTTCTGAGTCACCTGTCTGACATTACACAATGGCTCTTGATTTGCTGTTACATCTCCTAAGCTATTTTTTTCATAAAAAAAGACTCAGAGCAGTGTGTATTAGCATACTTTATCTTCCATTTATGAAAGTTTTCATGTTGAAAACTCTAGCATAGTCCATGGTTGCATGCTGTCTTTTCAAAAGAATATCTGCTTAACTTTAATCCATTACCTGAATCTGGACTATGCTAAACTTAATTGTTATATGGAGTCACCTGTGGAGAGTTTAATGGAAAAGCTGGGCAGCAAATTAGTAGCATATGATCAGCTTGAGTAGCACTAAGTTTGTTTATCCAAGGCCCTTCAAGAAGAGTGGACTGTATTTTTAAGATATGACTTGTTTTCCATATCTGCACAGAACCATGTCTCTAGTTAACCGGGCATTTAATTTTCCACTTACTCATTTTTTCCCCTTGCAGATAGCTCTTTGGCTATTCAGGATGTGCATAATGCAGAGAATAATTATAGGAAAGGGGACATAGAAAATGTCATAATTAAACCATGCATTTTCAAAATACACTCAATATACCCAAAACATCTTGATTGCTATAATCAGGTAGACTGGGGTTCTGGCAAATATTATTTTGAAAATAAGGTCTATTTAAAGTCAGAAGCAGAGGGGCAGGTTTCAGAATTACCCCAGAACTCAAAACTCAGTAAATTTACCACTGATTATTTGTGAGAGATCAGATATAAACGAAAATGGATGGATTTACGGAACATTAGGGCATCCCACGCGACCTTCTAGAACACGCTTATTTGTCCCTGCCATGAACTCTCATCAACCAAGGCTTCTGTATATACCAGTGGTAAAAACTGCAGAAACTGATTGCCGGGAGATGTGATTTAAACTTTGATTTTATGGTTTGGAGATTGCAGTTTAGTGCACGCACACTTGCAAAGTCAGTGAAAGTAGAACACCTATGTGAGAGACTGTGTTAGGAGTTAACACTCACTATTTATATCCACAGACACTGTCTGCCAAAAACTAAAAAAGGAGACAGAGGCCAGTTTAAGGGCAAAAGACCCAAACTATGTGACCCAGACTTGAGGAATCGTAATCTTTTCTCTTTCTTTTTGGACTTTGTCGTGTTGGGAGTTTCTATGCAATTGTTTAATTTTGTCCCTTATCTAACTAACAGGCTTGGAGAGAGAGAGTCCTGGGTCTGCTGATTTACTGTGTGGAAAGCTGCAGGAAACAAGCAAAAGACAAGGAAGCTAATTTTTATGGCTACAAAAAAATTAACTAGAGAATTAAAGCTTAATATAGTTTCACCCTCTGGAGAGCTCTGTCTGGTTGCAGACAGCTTAAAAGCCAGATTCACAAGTACAACAGAGCAGCCCTCTTCTAAGGGCTTTGCCCAAGACAGGTTCAGTAGATGGAAAACCACCTTTGCGTGCTGTCTGCTGTAACAGCCATGGCAGGAGAGCAGAATACTAGCTTGGGAAGCAAGCACAGAGATTTGGTTCTCCCACTCAGTTACTAGGTTGGAATGCAACAGAGCCCAAGTCTCAGGAGCTATTTTCCTCAAACACCTGCATGTCCCCTTCAAACATGAGAAAAAGGACTGTTCCTCCTTCCCTAAAAAATAAATCAAGGTTGGAGAGATGGTTCCATTGGTAAAGTGCTTGCCATATGAGCATGAGGTTGGTCATGAGTCTGATCCCCACAGGGAAAGCCGGTGTGGTGGCCGAAGCCTTTAATCTCAGTGCTGGACTTGGGGAGGGGGGTGGCAGGCAGAGACAGGGAGCTCTCTGGGTTTATTGGCCACTGCATTAGTTGTGAGAAAAGAGTAACTCTGGAACTAAAGTTCCTAAAAAATAAGGTGGGGAAGCCATCGAGGAAGAACCCCAAAGAAAGACATCTGCTCCCCAAAAGTAAGGGCACACAGTGCTCCTGTGCACACAGGAACATTTACACACACACACACACACACACACACACACACACACACACACACACACACACACACACAGAGAGTACAGTATTGTTCCTTATTCAGTTTCTATCATCCACTGTATGGGGTATCCCTGCCGTGTAAAATTTGCCTTTTCACCAGGGTGGGGGCGGGGATAAGAGCAAAGAGCAGGTCAGAGGTGGCAAACTAAGAGGGAAACTGACCCAGTCCACGCTTAGACAGGGCCTATGCAGCTTCTCTTTCCAGCAGGAGAAAGTCATCAATAAAATTAAATGTCTAAAAGCAATCGTGTCTCATTCCACTTCCTTCTCTGGTGATCTTCGTGAAGCCCCACTCTGCCATAATTCTAGTTCTTTGACAAGGTGGACTGACACTTTCAATCCAGTAATTTATGGGCAATTTATTGTGAAGTGGCAATTTATTAAGTAAGATTCAAGAGGGCAGATGACTGTCATAACCAGGAAGCATCTTACCTCACACTCTGCCCTCCTGACTCAGGTCTACTAGGCAGAGCTTAAGGGTTTTACTTAGGGAGCACAGAAAGCCTCGACACATTTCTGATTCCAGAGTTCTTCTGTTCCCGCCTCTCATCCCTCATTGCATAATTGGACAAAAATCATAAAATGTAAGCTCCCCCGTGTCCCATTACACTGATTTAGATGTGGGTTAAGCCGTAACCTGCCAAGCTTTCTGAGAGCCTCAGACGCCAGAGGAAATGAGGAGAACCAGGTGACCTCATTTGGCCCAGGGCCAGCTCTTAACCCTAAATCTCTCCACAAGTTCTACTTCTGCTCTGCAGTGACTGTGATGAATGGCCCATCGTGGATGGGGCAAGGAGACACCATCGATCACCCAGAAATGGTGGCTTCTCCAAGATGCCAAAGCTCTCTGCTTCCCATGACCTGGTACACATTCAATCTAGCATTCAACTCATGAATGAAGGAGGTACATTTTGTTCACTGACAAAATGTGGGCATATCAAAAGGGAGAGGTGAATTTGAGGGTAAAGAAGACAAGGATACTGGACACAAACCTAAGGCGCCAAGAGTCAAATTTACAGTTTTTCTGGTCACATGTTTGTGGGGTCAGAACTTCAAAATTTCCCAGATGCCTTCCCTCCACAGATGTCCAGAATCCTTCTGGGGAAGGATTTTTAAGGATTCTCTTCTTCTTTTACCACTCCCTTGGTCTCATATTATGATCATCCTCTGTAAGGGAATGTGCTCTGGTTATGAACTGATATGATTCCAGTGAAGGCAAATGCTGAGTCTGCCTTAGGCACATGTTCTGTCTTTGTCTCATTTTAACCAAAATGAAAAGTGATCTCAGGTCTGTGAAAGACCCTTCCCCAAGCTCTTCCTGCCGTTGCCCTTTCTTCCTCCCCCCAATCCTTGTTTATATGCTCTGTCTTCTTCCCAGATCTATGGTCCAGGTCAGCCTAAGTTAGCTCAGCCCATAGCAGTGTGGGAAACTTGCTCTCTCTGGCTGCTTTCCCTGGCTCCCACTCTTTACAGACAGAAAGGTCTAGAACTCACTGGAACATATGTTGTCCATCAACTAACCCAGGTGATGGCAAACTATGATCTGGGGCCAAAGCCAGACCGCTGCCTGCTTTTGTAAATAGTTTTATTGGTGTAGACACTATATTATGGAGCCATGGACACTCCGTTTTCACAATGGAACTGTTATTACACAATAATGATCTGTTGGCTCAACCAAAAGTAAATTGAAAATATAGGGGAAAAAGTAGGCTGGTACTGAAGTTATATACATGGCATTCTTTGTAACACAGCATAACTATTTATACAATATTTATGTTGCCTTAGGTATGATAAGTAACTTAGAAAGGATTTAAAGTGTATAAAAGGATATGAATAGCTTGTATGAAAGCACTTTACTTCTTCTTTTGTTGTTTTATTTTGTTTTGGACAGGGTCTCTTAGATCCAGCCTGGATTTGAACTTCCTATATGGGAGGGTGACCCTAAACTCCCGATAGTCCTGTTTCAAATTCCAAAGTGCTGGGATTGGAACCTTGTGCTACCTCTCCTGGTTTATGCAATGCTCGGGAAAAGCCATGGCTTCCTGCAAGCAGGAAGGAAACACTTCCAGGCAAACACTGTCCTGCCTGAGCCACATCCCTAGCCTTACTATGCCGTTTTGGAAGAAGGGAGTTAAGCTTCGGCAGACTTTAGGATTTCAGGTTGGGGGACTTGGTTCTCGAGCCAACCTCCTATGAATACCAAGGGTCACTGTAGTAGTAACTGACTGAATAGTTAGCAAGGTAAGTATGTGCTCATTGGCATCTTGACAGAACAAGTTTGCAGACTCTTGTTTTAGACGTGTAAGACAGGGTTGAACTACTCAGCTCTAGCTTCTCGAAGCTGATATATTCCTAATAGATGAAGGCTTCATTGTTTCCTCCCAAACACTCACTGACTCTTCTCTCCACAGTATTAGCAGGGAAAACTTCCTAGTCCGACATGGTTCTGGATCATCTACGTTAGAAAAATGAGGTACCTCATGTAGCTCAGTACAGCTCATTTGATTGATGCACACAGGGATGCGGAAGCCAAACTAGGCCGATTCTAAGCTATTGCTCTGCTTGCTTGTTACTGTTTCTTCCAAGCCTGGAAGGGTACTTATGGCCACATCCATATCCAGTAGCACAGGACATTGACAAAGTGACACAGAGTACTGTACTTCCACTGAGAGCACCCAGGAAATAAGGTTTTTCTTGCACCTCTAGTTGAGAAACTAAAGAAAGTGCTGTGATTTGGACATCCTTAACTGTTCTGGACAATTGTAGTCTACACCTGGACCGAAATATTCCCGGGTTCCCTAAGAATTTATAGCACTAAATATCATGTATCATTTGTATTATGGTATAAATATGAAATGTCCCCATAGGCTCATACACAAAAGCCTAAGTCCCCAGAAAGCAGAGTTATTTGAGGGATGTTCTGGAAATTTCGAGAGCTGAGGTCTAGCTGGAAGAAGTAGGTCATGTGAAGAGAGTCCTTGAGTGGCATCTTGTCCCTGGTCCCTTCCTATCTTCCGTTCTTCGATTCCTGGCCTCCAGGATGGGAATTGCTATTTCCTACCCTCTACTACCACCAAGACAGATTGGCATCTCTGAAACTATAAGCCAAAACCAATAACTCCTCCTTTTCAGTTGTTGCTGTGTGACATTTCTTTTCACAGTGAAAATAATAATATAATCTGCATATAAAAGAACTGCATTTGTTACAAATACCCACGACAGAGGGCCTTCAAATGTGAGACAAGGCGTTTACTCTCATGGAGATCCATCTATAATGTAGAAGAGCAAAGAAATGTAAAAAAAAAACAAAAAACAAAAAAACAAAACTATTAAATACCCAGAGTTATCTGAACATCATTACTTGAGAGTGATAACCAAGTATTGAGGAAATCTGGAGACAAGAAGGAGATCCAGTTATGATTCTCCAGGAGATTTACACTCAGGAATCATGTCAGAACCAACCTTCTCAGTCCCTGTGACCTCATAGAGAAGAAACAAAGTCCAGCTTGAGGAAACCTAATAATGCACGTCACATGCAACCACGATGACGATAATGGTGGGCAGGGAACTTCCGTGCTCAGCAACGTCGCTGGGTATCGCTTACAAACAACTTAAACAAGGAACAACATCTTTCCACTTCACAAAACCTCTCACTTGGCTCACCAGGAAACAGGATGAATGAGTTTAGCACTGCTTCCACGGGCCTCTAACAATTCTTTCTGGCTCAGACATTTGTGTCTCTATAAGAATGAAAAACTAGCATCACGGAAAACACAAACTGGAGTTCTATAGCCATGGTTAACAGAACACCTGCAACCTGGGTGGATTGTGATATTCTTCCCCACAGGACTAGTCATATGATTGCTAATGTCAGCGAGTGTCAGCACGACTCATCCCCACCACAGCTGATTTACATTATAGCACCAGTTCAGAGAAGGAGCATCTGAAAACAGATTTGCAGTTTAGTCCATCAGCTCTCCAGAAGGATTGGGAATAAAAGAGCCTTGAAAGAAAATGAGGATCAATAGAAAGAGAATTGCTTTGCTGTGAGAAAAACTCAGATGTGTAGGAAATAGATTCACAGTATCACTCAGAGGTGGGACTCATGATCCAGGGGAAGGTGCTTCTGTTCTACCCTACATTGATCACATGCTTTTATAGATGGGAGATTGTCAGTTACAATCTGGTTCAGTTTCTCATTTCAGAAGTGAGGAATGTGTGGGTGTCCATCCACACATTGGCTTAGGAAATTATGGCAGCCATGACACAGAGAAGGCAGGTAGGTTGGGTAAGGTGGCTCAGCGGGATAAACCACTTCAGCGAGCAAGCCTGATGACCTGAGTTTGCACCGTGGAACCCAGGTGGTGGAAAGAGAGAACTAACTCTGGAAAGTTGTCCTTTGACTCCACATGTACACTGTGGCATGCGCGCGCACGCGCGCGCGCGCGCGCGCACACACACACACACAGTCCATACGTATGTACACACACAATAGTAAGTGAAGATTTTAAAAATGCAGGTAGACAAAAAGATATCTCAGGAAATGCACATCATCAGCCTTGGGAATTTCTAGCATAATAACAGAACGTGTGTGTGTGTGTGTGTGTGTGTGTGTGTGTGTGTGTGTGTGTGTGTAATATAAAGTAGAAAATATGCTTACATCAGTACATTTGGGGATCAAGGTTTAGATTCAGCTCAGAGAAAGAGCATCTTCTGGTCGGGTATGGTGTTTAATGAGAAGTTCTCAGGTAGGATCAGATAACACCAAGCCTAGTTTCCAAGGACAGGTTCAGGAAATGCTGGGGAAGTAGTAGTGACCCAAGATATTTTCTGTCTTTGTAAATTACATGGTTTGGGGACATAAGGATATCCCCCCTAACATAAGACTTAAAGAAGAGAGTCCTTTATCTCTGAGATTCCTTCTATCTTCACTCTACTGAAACTAAGATGGGAGATAAGTACATGATGGCAGACAGAAGTGTGCCCACAATTATTCTCTGTGCCATCTCTTCTACAGCAGGCGATTCTTAGAATCTAGGACATCCTGCCCAAAACAGCATCTGGGAAGAAGAAGGAGGGGCACGGCACACGATGCTTTCTAGTTGCCTGGTGAAAGGCATTCTCTGTCCAGACTCTCTGCCGAGCCCTCTTTGTTTATGCCCGCAACCAGGCTGATAAACACAACAGATTCCCTGCGAGAGGTGTCATCCACTCTCTACCTCCCACTAAAAGACTTGAAGAAATACTTACATGGTTTCTAATAGTTTAAGACCACATGTCTGCAGTGTGACTCAGCTCCTGTTAAACTTACTGCTTGAGGAAGCCCAAGCAGCATACAAAAGTCATGGTGAGGCCCCTCCCCTGTCTGATCCCAGGGGGGCTTATAGCTTGGTGACCATCTCCGTTACAGGAAGACGCATGTTTCTTCTATAATCCAGGAATGCCTTTCCCCCTGAAAGACTAGAAAGTCCTTGTTAAATTTGGAGATTAGGAAACTTAGGGATTCTGCCTCTCAGTGTCTGAGGGAGACCAGCCAGAGCTTTCTGCTCTGAGACACAGCTGGCTGGATCTGGGATCTGAATTCACAATGACAAACCCTTTGTAATTTTCCACTCTCCTGAGTCTCTGAGGCCCTGATCACCAGCCCCATACTTAACTCCATCATTTTCCCTTCAGAATGCTTAGTCCCCCCTATAGAACTCAAAGTAAAGTGGATGCTGGATTTCTGGGTGCCCTACTGTATTGTAAATGCAGACTGCTAGTTAAAAACTGTCCTTATCATGTTTATGTCTGGCTTTACTTATCACTGACAATCATTTGGCAGAAAGACTCAGACCTGGATCTGGCAGTGCTTGACCCTTGGATGGGACAAGTGAACATGTGCATAGAAACCCCTGCCACACCACCATGGGCTTGCTGAGTCTCTGGATCTAAATGTCCCTTGGAGCACAGTAAAGATAGATTTCATGCTCAGGATTCTGAGTGCAATCTCAGAGGCTGGCTTAGTCTTGGGCAGCTCCCAGGAGGAGCAACATGAGCTGAAGGTCTTCCTCTCTAGATACTTGTTGCCAGTGGGGATCTACTCCCTAAGCCTAGGTAGAGATGGAGTTATTACTATGTTTCCCTTCCGGGCTCCCTGTGAACACTCTTTTGTTCGACTTGATTCTTCTCATCCCACAGAAACTTCCCAGCCTATCCTATGAAACTCCTCTCCTTGAATTCCTGCTGATGTCATGCACCATCAAGACTTTACTACTGTTTCTTGCTGATGAGATGGTACCAAGGATGGCTGGGAATTTTGATAGTTTCTTTAGGAAACTGTCTCTCCTTTCTCATCACCTCTGGTCCCCCCTCTTCCTCCTTCCCTGCATCCTTTGGTATATCCCCTTCAAGCTGCTACCTCCCCTGCTCCTCACTTCAGCTGCCCCCAAGTCTCCTTTCCATCTAACACCCCACTTCCAACAGTTGCTGGGACTTTAGCTTTTGACTGAGAGACTGAAGGACCTCCAAGAACAACTACTCCTCAAAAGAAATCTAATAATATTGAAATCAAATATTTAGTACATAGTGCCCTTAAGATTTCCCACCCAAGGAAAACAGGGTGGAGTTTCCTCTACAGAGACCTGTGTTATGTTTACTGCCATCTTGAGCAGGCTGACTTTAAGTCATCTTATCCAGCTAAAAAGCAGTTTGGATACACATAAAAGGCAGGGTAGAGAAGAGTGTCATCTCTTATGTAAACGACTTAGTTCTGCACTATTGCACTTGGTACTGAGTCATGAAACAAAAATATTTGTGTGCTTCAGGGTAAGTTACTAAGTTGTTCTGTGTACCATGTCCCTCAAAGGTGACAATCCCACTACCCACTTCAGAGGCTTGTTTAAAGATATTATGAGAGGGTAAAATGTCCAGCACAGAGCAGGAACAAAGAGTTCTCTCAGTGGTTTTCAACTTCTGGGTCATGACCCTTTTGGGGCCACCTATTGGATATTTATATTACAATTCATAAAAGTAGCAAAATTACAGTTATGACACAGCAATGAAATAATTTTATGATCAGGGCCACCACAACATGAGGAACTGTATTAAAGGTTGGCAGCATTAGGAAGGTTGAGAACCACTGTCACATCCTCAGAGAAGATGAATTCCTGGTCATCAGATGGCCAGCAGACCTCTTCCCCCTGGATACTCAGTTTCTACAGACCCTTCCAGGATATCCTGTAGTATGAACCGAAAAGCATCTCTAAGGATGTGTTAAAGCCCACAGAGCAGACTCTCTTAAATAAATTTGGAATTTATCTGGGAAGATTCATCAGGCATGTGGATGTATACTAAACAAGCCAGAGAACAATGAAAAAGAAAGATGCAGGTCAAGGTCTGGTGTATTTTTTTTTTCCATCCTCAACATGTGCTATTCTCATTAATGGGAATTTCTCACATACTCAGTAAGGAGCAGGCAAAAGCATGTTTTGTTGGCATTTTCAGGCTCATCCAAACACTTAAGGGATGTGACAAACTATACATTGTCTACAGATTATTGCCATCTTTGTGAGATAAATGCTCAAGACTTCAAACATCTCTGACCTTTGAACCATCTCCCAGGCTTCTTAATATTTTCCCTAATAATGAGGCAAATTTATTAATTCACATTTTCATATGAGATTTGAAATCATCTCTCCAGTTATCTGTCCAAATCACTTCTGTTTTCTTGTTGGTCACATCTTTAAGTCTCCATGATAGACAAGAGCCGTGTGCCAGGTCTAACTGATTCCCTACTTTTTGTAAATAAGTTTTATTGGCTCACAGTGAATCTACCTTGTTTACATTTTATCAGTGGCTGTTATGACACTACAATAGCAGTGCTGAGTCATGACAGTAATTGTACAGCCAGGAAACCTCAAGCGTTTACTACTGGCCTTTTATAGGAAGAGCTTGTTAACTTCTACCCTAGACCATTCAGTTGTCCAGAAAGAACAGATTCCATTTGAACAATAAAGAGGCCTGCTAGAATCTCAGACAGACTCACAGAAAATTTCCATGTCATCGAATCTGATATTTTCCTGGCTGGTCCAGAACCACCACAAGCTGGAATTGGGAACCCTTCACTCACTCATTTATTTGCTCGTTCGTTCGTTCGTTCGTTCGTTC
>CABHPQ010133848.1:0-23837 GCA_902168405.1 Peromyscus aztecus
AAGAAAACTATGAAAAACAATTAAACAGGAGAAGGAAACAGTTCAAGACCTGAAAATTGAAATAGAAGCAATGAAGATGACACAAACCAAAGGAATGCTGGATATAGGAAATCTGAATAAGTGAACAGAAACTGCAGATGCAAGAACAACCAACAGAATACAAGAGATAGAAGAGAGAGTCTCTGGCATGGAGGATACAATAGAGGAAAGAGATTCATCAGTCGAAAAAAAAAATACTAAAGCCAACAAAGTCACGACCCAAAATGTCCAGGAAATCTGGAACACCATGAAAAGGCCAAACCTAAGAATAATAGGGATAGAAGAAGGAGAAGAATACCAACTCAAAGGCACAGAAAATTTATTCAACAAAATTATGGAAGAAAACTTTCCCAACTTAAAGAAGGAAATACCTATGAAGATAAAAGGAGCTTATAGAACACCAAATAGACTAGACCCTCCAAAATGTCCCCTTGTCACATAATAATTAAATCACTAAACCTACAGAATAAAGAAAGAATGTTAAGAGCAGCTAAGGAAAAAGGCCAAGTGACTTATAAAGGCAGACCCATCAGAATACCACCTGACTTCTCAATGGACACTCTGAAAGTCTGAAGGTCCCAAACAGATGAAATGCAGACACTGAGACCATGGCTGCCAGCCCAGACTACTATACCCAGCAAAACTTTCAGCCACCACAGGAGGAGTGAACAAGACATTCCAAGACAAAACCAGATTTAAACAATACCTATCCACAAATCCAGCCCTACAGAAAGTGCTAGAAGGAAAACTCCAACCTAAGGAAGTCAGATGCTCCCACAAAAACATAGGCAATAGATAATCCCACAGCAGCAAATCCCAAAGAGAAATACATACACACTACCACCAAAATATAACAGGAATTAACAATCACTGGTCATTAATATCAATTAATATAAATGGACTCTATTTCCCTATAAAAAGACACAGGCTAACAGAATGGATATGAAAACAGGATCCATCCTTCTGCTGCATACAAGAAACATACCTCAACTTCAAAGACAGACGTTACCTCAGAGTAAAAGGCTGGGAAAAGAATTTCCAATCAAATAGACTTAATAAGCAAGCTGATGTAGCTATCCTAATATCTAACAAAATAGACTTTAAACTAAAATCAATCAAAAGAGTTTGGGAGGACATTACATATTCTTCACAGGAAAAATCTACCAAGATGAAGTCTCAATTCTGAACATTTATGCCCCAAATACAAGAATACCCACATATGTAAAAGAAACATTACTAGAGCTTAAATCACGCATCAAACCCCACATATTAGTAGTGGGAAACTTCAACACCCCACTCTCACCAATAGACAGGTTTGCCAGAAAGAAACTTAATAGAGAAATAAGGGATCTAACAGATGTTATGACACAAATGGACTTAATGGATATCTACAGAACATTCCACCCTAACACAAAAGAATATACCTTATTCTCAGCACCCCATGGAATCTTCTCTAAAGTTGACCACATACTCAATCACAAAACAAATCTCAGCAGATACAAAAAATTTGGAATAACCTCATGTATTTTATTGGACCACTATGACTTGAAGTTAGATTTCAACAACAAAAATTACAGAAAGTCTACAATCCCATGGAAACTGAATAATGCTCAGCTGAATCACCAATGGGTTAAGGAAGAAATAAAGAAAGAAATTAAAGACTTCCTAGAATTCAATGAAAATGCATGTACAAACTTATGGGACACTATGAAAGCAGTACTAAGAGGAAAATTCATAGCATGAAATGCCCACTTAAAGAAATTGGAGAAATCTCATACTAGTGACTTAACAGCACACCTAAAAGCTTTAGAACAAAAAGAAGGAAACTCACCCAGGAGGAAGAGACGCCAGGAAATAATCAAATTGAGGGCTAAAATCATTAAAATAGAAACAAAGAGAATAATACAAAGAATCAGTGAAACAAAGAGTTGGTTCTTTGAGAACATCAACAAGATAGACAAGCATTATCCAAACTAACTAAAAGGCAGAAAGAGAACGTCCAAATTAACAAAACTAGAAATTAAAAGGGAGACATAACAACAGACAATGAGAAAATCCAGATAATCATCAGGTCATACTTCAAAAACCTATACTCCAAAAAATTGGAAAATCTAAAAGAAATGGACAATTTTCTAGATAGGTACCACATACCAAAATTAAATCAAGACCAGATAAACAATTTAAATAGATGTATAACCCCTAGGGAAATAGAAACAGTCATTAAAGATCTCCCAACCAAAAGAAAAAAAAAAAGCCCAGGGCCAGATGGTTTCAGCACAGAATTCTACCAGAATTTCAAAGAAGAGCTAGTACCAATACTCTTCAAATTGTTCCATGCACTAGAAACAGAAGAAATATTGCTAAACTCTTTTTATGAGGCTACAGTTCCCTGATACCCAAACCACACAAAGATGCAACAAAGGAAGAGAATTACAGACCAATATACCTCATGAACATTTATGTAAAAATACTCAATAAAATACTGGCAAACTGAATCCAAGAACACATCAAAAAATGAATCACCATGATCAAGTAGGTTTCATCCCAGAGATGCAAGGATCATTTAATATATGAAAATCTGTCATTGTAATACACCATATAAACAAACTGAAAGAAAAAAAAAATATCGTCATCTCATTAGATGCTGAAAAAGCCTTTGACAAAATCCAACACTCCTTCATGATAAAGGTCCTAGAGAGATCAGGAATACAAGGAACATACATAAACATAATAAAGGCAGTTTACACCAAGCCAACAGCCAACATCAAACTAGATGGAGAGAAACTCAAAGCGATTCCACTAAAATCAGGAACAAGGCTGTCCACTCTCCCCATATCTATTCAATATAGTACTCAACATTCTAGCTAGAGCAATAAGAGAACAAAAGGAGATCGAGTGGATGCAAATTGGAAAGGAAGAAGTCAAAATTCACTATTTGTGGACAATATGATAATATACATAAATGCCCCCAAACATTCTACCAGGGAACTCCTACAGCTGATAAACACCTTAAGTAATGTGGCAGGATACAAGATTAACTAAAAAAAAAATCAGTAGCTCTCCTATATACAAATGATAAATGGGCTGAGAAAGAAATCAGAGAAACATCACCCTTTACAATAGCCACAACTAATATAAAATATCTTGGGGTAACTCTAATCAAGTGAAAGACCTGTATGATAAGGACTTTAAGTCTCTGAAGAAAGAAATTGAAGAAGATATCAGAAAATGGAAAGATCTCCCATGCTCATGGATAGGTAGGAATAACATAGTAAAAATGCCAATCTTACCAAAAGCAATCTACAGATTCAATGCAATCCCCATCAAAATCCCAACAAAATTCTCACAGACCTGGAAAGAACAATAATCAACTTCATATAGAAAAACAAAAACCCAAGATAGCTAAAACAATCCTGTACAATAAAGCAACCTCTGGAGGCATCACCATCCCTGACCTTTAGTTCTACTATAGAGCTATATTAATAAAAACAGCTTGGTATTGGCATAAAAACTGACATGGGGACCAATGTAATTGAATTGAAGAGCCTGACATTAATCCACACACCTATGAACACTTAATTTTTGACAAAGAAACCAAAACAGTACTATGGACAAAAGAAAGAATCTTCAACAAATGGTGCTGGTATAACTGGATGACAACATATAGAAGATTGCAAATAGATCCATATCTATTGCCCTGCACAAAACTCAAGTCCAAGTGAATCAAAAACCTCAACCTAAATCCAGTTACACTGAACCTGCTAGAAGAGAAAGTAGGAAGCAGTCTTGAATGCCTTGAAACAGGAGACCACTTCCTAAATATAATACCAGTAGCACAGACACTGAGAGTAACAATTAATAAATGGGACCTCTTGAAACTGAGAAGTTTCTGTAAGGAAAAGGACATGGTAAATAAGACAAAACAGCAGTCTACAGGATGGGAAAAGATCTTCACCAACCCCACATCTGACAGAGGGCTGATCTCCAAAATATATAAAGAATTCAAGAAACTAGACATAAAAAATACTGAACAATTCAATTAGAAAAATGGGCTAAAAAGCTAAACAGAGAATGAATTCTCAACAGAAGAATCTCAAATGGCTGAAAGACATTTAAGTAATTGCTCAACATCCTTAGTCATCAGAGGAATGCAAATCAAAATGACTCTGAGGTACCCATCTTATACCTGTCAGAATGGCTAAAATAAAAAAAAAAACACTGATAACAGCTCATGTTGGAGAGGATGTGGAGCAAGGGGAACACTCCTAAACTGTTGGTGGGAGTGCAAACTTGTACAGCCACTTTGGAAATCAGTATGGTGGTTTCTCAGAAAATTGGGAATCAATCTTCCTCAAGACCCAGCTATACCACTCTTGGGCATATACCCAAGGAATGCTCAATCATGCCACAAGGACACATGCTCAACTATGTTCATAGCATCATTATTCATAATAGCCAGAACCTGGAAATAACCTAGATGCCCCTCAACCGAAGAATGGATAATGGTACACATACACAATGGAGTATTACTCAGTAGTAAAAAACAATGATATTATGAAATTTGCAGGCAAATGGATGAAACTAGAAAATACCATCCTAAGTGAGGTATCCCAGACTCAGAAGGACAAACATGGTATATACTCACTCATAAGTGGATACTAGATGTAAAGCAAAAGATAACCAGACTATATACCACAGCTCCAGAGAAGCTAGCTAACAAGAAGGACCCTAAGAGGAATGCATGTATCAACCTGGGAAGGGGGAACAGATGAGATCTCCATGAGTAAATTGGGGATGAGGGAGTGCAATGGAGGGTAGGGCATGGGGGATGAGAACATAAGGGATCAGGATGGTCAAGCTAGAATAGGGATGGAGTGGGAGAGCAATGAAAGAGATACCATGATAGAGGAAGACATCATGGGGATAGGGAGAAACTGGGTGCTAGGGAAGTTTCCCTGAATCCACAAGGATGACATCAGCTTAGACTACTAGCAATAGTGGAGAGGGTGTCTGAACTGGCTTACCACAGTATTCAGCTCAGTGAATACTCTTACTGTCATCATAGAACTTTCATCCAGTAACTGATGGAAGCAGATGCAGAGATCAACAGCCAAGCACCAGGCTGAGCTCCAGAAGTCCAGTTGAAGAGAGAGAAGAGGGATTCTATGAGTAAGGGGCATCAAGACCATGATGGGGAAACCTACAGAGACAACCAAACCAAACTAGTGGAAACTCATGAACTTTAGACCAACAGCTGGGAGCCTCCATGGGACTGAACTAGGCCCTCTGCATCAGCGAGACAGTTGTGTAGCTTGATCTGCTTAAGGAGCCCCCTGGCAGTAGACAAGGATCCATCTCTGGTGCATGAGCTGGTGTTTTGGAGCCCAATACCTATGGTGGGATACCTCCTTGCACCTTGAGGTAGGGGGGGCATCTTGGACCTGCCTCTACTGAATGTACCAGGCACTGTTGACTCCCCATGGGGGGCCTTACCTTGTTGGAAGAGGGAATTGGGATTGGGTTGGGGGGCAAGGCTGGAGTGGTGTGAGGGGGGCAGATAGGGGAATCTGTGATTGGTATGTAAAATGAATTTAAAAATCCAAAAAAAAGAAAGAAAATACAATTGGAGCAGTGTTTGCTTCAAATGTTTATATTACACATTCATTTTACTATATTTGTATTTGACCTTGGCTATTTGTAACAATTATGCCAAAATCTCTTAAGTTTGTGATGACTTTGTATAAGAAACTTTGAATTCCATGACACACAAAAGTGAAAATGTTAGTGCAATTTTATGTAATGATAACTAGTGTCCATATAAAAAATCATAAAGTGAAAGGTATAATATATAAACAGAGGACATGTTTCGGACCCCTGTAGGCCTTGTGCTTGCTGCTTTGTTCTCTGTGAGTTTATATGACCTGTGCTCAGTTATATGGGTATTTCAAAATGCTGGAGCATGAGAACTGTGTAGAGTTCTTGGGATCCATTCATTCACACAACAATCCTTATCCAGGAGGAAGCTAGTAGAACCCAGGAGGACCACTGGGCTGTGCACTAGGGCCTTAGGTTTGGCCTCATTCTGTGCCTGATAAATCAGCTCACCAGAGGAGATTCCTCACCCCTTTCTGAGGCTCTATTTTCCCATCTGTAAATTGAGAGATATTCTGGAGGATTCTTCTTTCTCCTGAATCATATACTTAAATATGCTAAGGAACTCACTATTCATTTATAGTGACTTTTCACCTTTGATCTTTGGTTGTTTTGAGGTTTAAGCTAGTCTAGGAAGCACACCTCTTCTAGTGTGCATCTGGGTCTGCTTGGTTGAATGTCTTGCCTAAGTAGAGCTCTTATGTGGTGGTATTGTGTTCCCCGAAATATTGTGCACTCTAGTAAACTTATCTGGGGTCAGAGAACAGAACAGCCACAATATTAAACATAGAGGTTAGGCAGTGGTAGCACATGCCTTTAATTCTATCATTCCAGAGGCAGAAATCCCTCTGGATCTCTGTGAGTTCAAGGCCACATTGGAAACAGCCAGGCATGGTGACACACACCTTTAATCCCAAGAAGTGAGCCTTTAATCCCAGGGAGTGATGGCAGAAAGCAGAAAGATATATAAGGCATGAAGACCATAAACCCTGAACTTTGGCATTATGCACAGACTGGATAACAAAGGATATAGCTACCTTTCCTAGATTTGACAATTAACCCAATGCTGTGGATATCACTCTATATAAATAAAACACTGATTGGCCAGTTACCAGGCAGGAAGTATAGGTGGAACAAGGAGAGAGGGAAAACGAAAGAGGAGGAGGAGACACTACCAGCCACCACCAGGACAAGCAACATGTAAAGATGCCGGTAAGCCATGAGCCACATGGCAAGGTATAGATTTATAGAAATGGGTTAATTTAAGATATAAGAACAGTTAGCAAAAAGCCTGCCATGGCCATACAGTTTATAAGTAACATAAGCGTCTGAGTGATTATTTTATACATGGGATGTGGGACTGTGGGGCTTGGTGGGACCTGGAGAGAAGCTCTCCAGCAACAAATGGCGCCCAACGGCTCGAATTTCCACCTTAAACCTGAGAATTTTTAATAATCAATTCTAAACAGAGCCAAAACCAGGTTCCTGCTTCATGTCTCATACGGGCAGCTAGACACCACAAAATGCGAGTTTGTGCTACTGGTGGGTTCCTGGCATTTGCGCTCCACCTGCAGTATGGCGGGAATGAGGCCTCTGCAAGTGGCACATTAAGCTGTGTGGTGGATTTAGCCTTTGCTAGTACAAAACAAAAAGAGGTTTTCTGGGCTACATGCTGCTTTGATAGAAGCATAGACCCACTGTTTCTGAGACTTGATGGCTCCCAGGGCTGGTTGAAAACATACCACCGCCATGTTGGGAAGCTGAAAAGGGTGGAGCCAGCAGCCTCAGCGCTGTTTCAGTCTTAGAATGCTGCAGTTTAAAGCAATAGGTTCACAGTAAGATTGATTCAGATAAAATAGTTTACAATGTATGTAAAAATGTACATAGGCTTGAAAGATAAAAAAAAATAGTTATATAAACAAATAGATAGTTTTTTTTTTAATTCAAAACCAGTATTGGACAGTGGTGGTTGCCTTATTTGTTGCAAAGTATTTAAAGGTGGATTGTCTTCTGAGCCTAGATTGATCGTTTCTTGGCTGATTGAACTCAAATGAGTCCCTTTTCTTCTTTAGGCCTTGGGTTCTCCTCTGTTAGAGATTTTTCTTTTGAGTGAACATACTTTCTGGCCACTGGGAAAAGTATGTAGCTGACTCTATGCAAATCACAGTGGCTTTCATATAGCATATTTCCACAATAACTCACTAAAGTTTGACCTCCCTCCAATTTTAGAAATACCTATCTGTCTCTTGGTCTTCTCCTTCCTTTATAATTATGATTATCATGTGTTAAGTATTATGTAGACAACTACATACTCTTAAAAGATTATATAAAGTAGACAGTATTCTTTATATTCTAATAAAATGTTGACCACTGAGAATTCACTAGTTCTTAATTATTTTGCTATCATGTTAATTATATTCCTGAAGGATTATACTTAACATATGCTAGAAACATTATATAATGGTTCACTAGGTTTCATTTCTTTCCAACTCTGTATTTAGTGCCATGACCTTCTTTTATGAAGCCATTTCTGGTAGAACTATTTACACCATTGAAACTGACAAAAATTGTAAGTAAGGAATTTATTTTTTGTAAACTATTCTAGACTTGGGTTGGCTATATAATAAGATTATATCCTGTCTTCAAATATTACATTATATACAGGGTACTGTAGACAAATTTTTAAATCGTCTTATTAAATAAAAAAACACAGAGACAAATATAGGGGTGAAAGCCTTAGAGATCAGGGAAATTGGAATAGCCACCAGCCAACCTTATCTCACCAGCTCTGCAGCTTCCAAATGTCACAACTTCCTGTCTACCCAGGCTCTTATTGCCTTACTGTTCTGCCCTCTTGTTGGCTATCTTAGCCCAGCTACCTCACTTCCTTGTCACTGCCTATCTGTACAGACCTCCAGGTCTCTATGGTTGGTACTGGGATTAATGGTAAAAGGGTTTGTTTTTGATTAATAAGACCATTTAAGATTTGTGCTACAGGATACATAATTGAAGAAAAACTTTCAGTATTCAAAAGACTGCTGGAGGATTCATCAACTATTTGTCCCATGAAATTAATAAACAAATGAAGTTTGAGCATACATCTCTGTTGTTTTACTTTATCATTCCTAGATAAGACAAATAAAAATACCAGCAAACATTCCCATCACTACCACACTCACTGAGACATTCTTTGCTGATCCTGACAGTAAGCAAACACATGCACTCTGATTGCGTTACATCATGGTTGTATTGCATGCTAAGTTAGCCAAGATTACAAGAACTTAGCAAAAATAACTAAAGTGTGAGAATTAGTTTTTTGGCATATGCCATAGAGCTAAGTAAGTTGATTCTACACATCTATATCAGAGTAAAATATGAATTTAGTTATGTACCTACATGTACGTTTCCCCCAGAAATAGTTATTAAAAATTTTTAGTCTACCTCTGTCCTCAGGACACATGTAGCTATCATCTTTCTGGCTCCTGAGAAGATAATAAACAAAGCCTGGGATCTAGACAGTAGCAAAAGCAAATTCAAAACCACACAGTCTTCCCGGCATGGATCTGTCAAAGCTGTGATTTTCTGATACCTGGTTATCTTGACCTGCCTCAGATGGAAGAGAGTTTGTCATACCTCCACCCTCATCCCGTTAGGTGAGTGAGGTTGAAAATCTTTGTCCAGCCTCAGCTTGTAAATAAAGAAGTAAGAGAAGCTCAAATTTCCTGACATTCGTAGCAGCTCACAGCTCAGGAGGCTTAGGAATTCCTTTTTCCAGAACTTTTGTTTTTATGGAATGAGTATCATAACAGGCTGGTTTCGGGCTCTTATCTGGATGCTTGATCATCTCCATTCATCATCTTTGGGCTGGACAAGCTTTTCTTGTCTGAGCTATGGATGTCCCCTGCTGGAAATGGCTGCTCACTGCAGCAGAGGGAAATGGAACAATTGTGGCAGCTGTGGATGCATTTATGTGTGTCAGCACCTCCTTGCTGCCTGGTCACATGCTTCCCACAAGGAACAGTCTCAGAAAACTTACTCTTCTGCCTTATTCTTACACAGCTGCCTTCATTAGCAATTTCACCTTCTACATTGTGATAACCACTCTTTATAAAAGGTTGAGCATAGTGTACATCATATGGCAAACTCTCAACATTTGTTTTTTAAATCCATACTCTTGCTTTATACAGTATGCATTATCTTATTTAAACAATCAAAAGAATAACAAATTTGGACTGTAATTACATAATACTACATTGTAAGAGTACAGGTCTCAAAAATAGGTGGCCTGCTTAAGAATATCTTGCACAGGATAGCGTCAGCTTTACTGATCTTCTTGGCCATGGGCTGCCTTCCCTGATACAGAGACTGCACAAAATCCCTCATCTGCAAATTTCTGCTCTCATTTGCTTCCATACATGCCCACTTGCAGCATTTATACCTGGTGGACCTTGCTTTCTGCTGTTTTCTATGTATCTAATCAAAATCCTTTCCCATTTCAGAGCCTGCTCATTCATTTTTTTCATCAGAAATTTAGGGAGATGGATTTTCTGACTTAATTTTCCTTCCAAATCTAGAATGTTTATGGTATCTGAGCTTGATATACGTTCTGTAATATATATTGCTGGGAATGTCCTCTCTGATGAAGGAAAAATATTAGTTGTATGCAACTTATAAGATTGTGTGGTGGGGGTGGAATTCAGTTCTCAGTCTGGACTGTCCTTTGGGAGCAGTGTGCTTTGCAAGTCAAAAGCCACTACTCACTTATTCAAGACATTATCAGTAGTTAAACAAAAGCAACCATTTTTCCCTTCTGTCCAGTGTCCACCTAAATTATAGTCACCAATTGTCCCAGCCAGTTGGGAGTTTTCGCCATGTGATCAGCCCAAAGGCATTTATGAAGCTGCCAGCACAGAGGCTTGTCGAATCTGCTAAGAAACCAGATGTAGCAAATACATATCTTCCACAGCTTGGCATCTGGGGCCTGTGCTTGCCAGCTGAGAAAAAAGCCTGGGCTTCATGGAGCTCAGGGTAGAGATGAGGAGATCATAGACAGAGAACAGTGATATCACATTTCCCATTGTGCAAAAAAAAAAAAAATCACTGTTTGAGAGCATGTCAGAACTCTGTAAGGATCAGATTAAGTCTGCGTAGATTACATGATGGACCAATTATGGGTTAATTATATGCTGTGGACTAACACATCATTGTTTTACTGAAAGCCTGCTCCTACTATTTTGCATTTCTGGTATGCAAGAGTATTTATACAATTGACTCAATGTAACTGTATTCATTAAGCAATCTATTTTATTCATATATATTTATATATACATGATACATATATAGATGCACACACATCATATATGTCTCCTCATTCTTCTTGTCTTTTTAGCTCTGCCCAGATAAGAACTACAAAGTTAACTTCTTTTTTTTATAAAATATTTTTATTAAGAAAATTTTGTATATTTTACATACCAACCATAGATTCCCCTCTCTTCCCTCCTCCCACCTCCCAGCCTTCCCCCTAACCCACCCCCTACTCCCTCCTCAGACAGGGTGGGGCCTCTAATGGGGAACCAGCAGAGCCTGGTACATTGAGTTGAGGTAGGTCCCAGCCCCTTCCCCTACATCAAGGCTGTGAAAAGTGTCCCATCATAGGTAATGGGCTCTTAAAAGATTGCTCATGCACCAGAGATGGATCCTGATCCTACTGCTAGGGGGCCCATTAAGCAGATCAAGTTACACAACTGTCTCGCTTGTCCCGAGGACCTAGTCCAGTCCCATGGAGGCTCCACAGCTGTTGGTCTAAAGTTCATGAGTTCCCACTAGTTTGGTGTGATTGTCTTTGTATGTTTCCCCATCATGGTCTTGATGCTCCTTGCTTGTAGGATTCCTCTTCTCTCTCTTTGACTGGACTGTGGAAGCTCAGCCTGGTGCTTGGCTGTTGATCTCTGTATCTGCTTCCATCAGTTACTGGATGAAAGCTCTATGATAACAGGGTATTCACTGATCTGATTCCTGGGATAATCAGAGGGTTCAGGTACCCTCTCTACTATTGGCTCAGCTGTTAAAGACTAGGCTCACAACCAAAGTTAACTTCTCCCCTCCACCCCCATTGTTAGAACATAAGTGACTTGATATTTGGAACAATATATCCCTATTTTGTTCTGTTTTAATCCCTTTACCACTCACATTATGTAAGTAATATTCATTCAATTCCATTCCTCTCAGTACAGTTAACCACATGATTACTGAATACTTACCTATGCAAGATATGAGTCATGACCATGAGGCTGAAGGGGCAAGGTATCCAGAAAGCCATGAGAATCAAAGTTAAGTGGCCAGAGCCAGATGTGGGTGGGTGTCAAGAGCTTCAGGCAGTAGAGAAGAGGCTCAGAGGCACATTTCTACATGGTGTGCTATCTATATCTGGGACTCATACCTTATATGTGATTGGCATGAAGGTATGTATCTATTTTTCTCTTTCATTTTTTCCTTGATTTTTCAAAAATAGAGAAAGAACATATACTAAGGAGGGAATAACTATATCACAGTATTTAACCAAGATAGTTTAACACTGTATTATTTTTTTGAATGTATTTCTCTTACTCTATCTAAATAACAATGCTGCAGAAATTCATTCACAGCATCTTGCCATTTTCTAGTACTTATTGTGTGTACTTTGGTCATATTATAAGGACAGAAGAGTGTTGTGGCTTTCCCTTAATGAATGCTCATCATTCACATGTGGATTCTTTGTAGGTTATCAGTATTCTTCTCAGAACAAATCACCATATGATAATTGATAATTGAATATCTACTTTGTGCATCTCATTGTTATGACCATGGTGGTGAAATGACAATGTGTCCAAGGAGCTTACAGTCATGATGAAAGGCTCAGCGTCCAGAGGTAGTGTGTAGGTAGTATGGAGAGAAGTAGCCCATGCAGCCGGGACATCTTGCCACTTTTCTTTCCCCTATCCTTCCCAAAAGTTTACACCATTATACAAGTTTTGACCACTCCTGACCATAAATAAATAGAGTTCTAGGCAAATATTGACATTTACTATTTTTTTCTAAAATAAACATCATACTACATGCTCTTCAACTCATATTTCTTTTCTAATAAAACTTTTATTAATCAGTCCATTATTGATAAGCATTGTTTTCCTTGTCATCTGTTTTTACACAACAATTAATACTAAAAAGACTATTCATTACTTATGTTTATCCTAGCGAAATTTTATTGTGTGGACCTTCAAGAATAAAATTGAATAGTAATAAAAATCATCCCAAAACAAACAAAAAGAAGCCCTGGACTGAAAGGACTTCCAAACATTTAAGAAGAGATAATGTTGGGGGGAAGGCTGGGGGGAATGGAAGGGTGGAGAACAAGGGAATTCGTGGCTGATATGTAAAATTAAATTAAATTATAAAATAAAAAAAGAAGAGATGATGTTAATGTTACTCAAGCTGTTCCACAAAATAGACATAAAATGAACACTACCAAACTAATTTTATAATGTCCCCATGTGCAGATATCAAAATCAGATAAGACAGAGCAATAACTATTTTTGGTTGTGAGCCTAGCCTTTAGTGGCTGAGTCATCTCTCTAGTCCAGAACAATAACTATTAAAAAAAAAGAAAAAGAAAAAAATGAAAACAACAGCAGATGGATTCCCTGGTTGAACATAGACCAAAAAAAAATCACAACAAAATACTTGCAAAACTAATTCAAGAGCAAATTCAGAAGATTGAATGCTATTACCCAACTGTTTTTTTTTTAAATAGGGACACAAGAATGGTTTAAATATATAAATCAATAAATGTGAGTATGGAGATCTCATATTGTCTAAACTAATAAAGAAATTACTTTTGGAAAATTCAACATCCCTTCATGAAAAAATCCCGAAAGAACTAGGAGAAAAGTGAACACACTTTAACATAACAAGGGCATGTACGACAAATCTGTTGTGGACAGAGAAAGACTAACTACAAATGTTATCCAACATGGGGGCACGTATTTCCACATAAGACCTGAGAAAGCTTAAAAAAGGGTTCCAAACACACAAAAATGGAGCTAAACATGGCTTCCTAGTCTCTCAGTTTCTCATGTAGGCTGCTGTACAAAGATATCTCCCTATAACTGCCTACAGGCTGGAGCGAGCCTTCAGTACCATGCACCAGAGCCATGCTCTAAGCTAAGCTGTGCCAGCGGCTGACATAACAGTTTAAGATTTGTCTCACACAGTCAAAGAATTTTACAGTAAAGACAGATCCAGGCAGAAAAAAAAACCTCTAAACAGGTTACAGGTTGTTTAAAAATGTGCATAGACTCAAACAAGAAAAGAAAATGGATATAGGCAGTCATAGAAAAAATAAATTGTTTACAAATAATAAAATAATCATTAACGAGAAAATAAAATAATGCAAAGTATAAGTTATGTAAAGATGGAAAATATACAGGGAGTCTGAATCCTATATGTTATTGTGTTGTCTTTGAATTTTTTGATTGCTGATAAGCAAACAACAGCTTCTGGGAAACATGGGATTGTGAAAGGGATTGCTGAAATAAGCCTGCCCAGAAATTTTAAGAATTCCTTAACATTTAAAATTATTTTTGTAAAATTTTTTATTTATTTTACATACCAACCACAGTTTTCCCTTCCTCCTCTCCTCCTGTTCCCTCCCCCACCTCTTTTCTACCCCCCCCCATTCACTCCTCAGAAAAGTTAAGGCCTCCCAAGGGAGTCAACAAAGCATGGCATATCAAGTTGAGGAAGCACTAAGCTCCTCCTCCCTGCATCAAGGCTGAGCAGACATCCCACCACAGAAAATAGGTTCCAAAATGCCAGCTCATGCACCAAGGACAGACCCTGGTCCCACTGCTAGGGGCCCCACAAACAGACAAAGCTACATAACTGTCACACACATGCAAAGGGATGGCTCAGCAGTTAAAGGTTAGGCTCACAACCAAAAACACAAGAATGCCTTAAGTTTAAAATGGAACTAAAAAAAATGTATTCCTTTGGGGAAGATGTTATGTTTTTGTTTTCGCAGGAAAGGAAAGGCTGTAGATTTGTTCAAGGCTGATAGAGATCAGATTTGATGGGGGAAAACTCCTGATAATCCTTGTTACAGACATGAAGAAATAAACCTAAGATAACCACATGACAGGTGACATATATTTTACCTGCTTAAACATAAAACAAAAGTAATCTTTGGCTGGATTGTGTACAATGCACAGTCCACACTTGTTTTAATGCAGATATGTATGTTACCTGTAAAATTTTATGTGTTTTCAGAACAAGGGGACCAGAAAACAAAGAAAACAGGTGGCCCAGGTAATCCAGCCTCTCACAATGCTTCTGTTGCAGTTTCCTTAGAGTCCTACATCTGGAACACCTTCAAGGCTGCTGGCTGAGATGGTCCAGCCTCACGGACTATCCTAGCCAGGACTTGACCATTATCCTAATTTTCTCAGGGTCATCCAAAGATTCCAGTGCCTCCAGACAACAGGAATCAGTCTATAGAACACAAGGTCACATTCTCAAAAGATGGGGTAGGTGTCTTTGGTCATTCACTGGGCTATGGATGTTTGTCATCATTTGGGGGGGGGGTTCATTATAAACTGTTATGGTCATGGTCAGTTAAAATACTAAACAAAGGAGATTAGATTCAAGAATCTCTTTCTAAAAGGAAAAAGAGGAATATAATATAGAAATGATAGGATAAAGGGGTAGATTGTTGAGTGCACTTCGGATCAGTCACTTGCTTTAATATTTTATATTAATATTGATTTTTGTACATTGACATAAACTTAAGGTTATTTTTGAATATTGTATATATGTTTCTATTCTTGTTTAATGTATTTTTGTACATTGATACAAATTCAAGGTTATTTTTGTTAGACCATTCTGTACACATATTTCTACTCTTGTTTAAGGTATTGTACCTACACAGCTCATTTAACAGTGTAATGTAAATTTCCAGTCCTTGAAAGTTATTATTACAAACTATTTAGGATAATAAAGAAATGCAGGTTAGTAATCACCTATAACAATGAAACTTGTCATCATGTTAGGTATGTTTTCAAGGTCAAACAGAGATATACTTTAGATAGACAGGTGACCTTCAAACACTTCAAAAACCTAAAGAATATGACATTTAAATGTTTTAATACCATAAGGCTTTTCATAACCAATTTAATTGAGAGAAGATGATGGGCATCTAAGAAACTCCATATGGCATTTGCTTTTAATGTGGCAGAACTAGCCATTTGGACAAGAAACTGCTTTTGTCTTGACTGCTGACAGTATGCTGTACAAACTGGGCAATCAGGACACAAAAGAAAAAGACTGTGGGACTTTGCCAAGATAAGGTGGGACAGTCCTTCAAAATTCATGCTTCATAGAAAAGTTTGCCATACAATCTGCAGGACACACAGAAAAAAGACTGCTAAATTTTGCCAACACCAGGCATGACAGTCTTTCAAAACTCCTACCTTATAGAAGAGTCTGCCAGATATTCTAAGCCTGTAGGACAAAGATGGATGTCCCAATATTGCAGAGGAACTTTGGGTGACTGTCCACACAGCCAGATGTCTCTGTCATTTCTATATTTTTTGAAGTTGCTTGCAATGTACTTCCTGTTTACTTAGGTAATATTATATTCTTCTGGGGTCTTTGATGGAGTTGAAGACTGGGTAGGTATAGTTGCAGTTTTCCTTAATTATGATAAAAGGTAAATTAGGTACAGAACTCTGGACTCATCAAAATAGAATAAATAATGGAGTATATTCTCCAAACATGCCAAAACAAATGTAAATTACAAAAGACATTGTAAATGTAATTTTTACCTGATAATTTGTCTTATTGTTTATAGCTTTATTATGTTAGAGTTAAAACATTTCCTTTTTATTTAGACAAAAAGAGAGAAATGTTGTGGAATATTCCTTTACACTGTTTGAAGATATGTCACTGTGATTGATTTAATAAAATGTTAAATGTCCAATAGCTAGGCAGGAGTTTTGAGGCAGAGAGAACACTGGGAAGAAGAAGGCGAGGTCATCACCTAGATGTAGAAGAAATGTGACCTGAAAAAGATGAGGTAACAAGACATGAGCCACATGACAGCATGTAAATTAATAAAAAATTGGTTAATTTGAGTTTTTTTTTGTTTTTGTTTTTGTTTTTTGAGACAGGGTTTCTCTGTGTAGCTTTGTTCCTTTCCTGGAACTCACTTGGTAGAGCAGGCTGGCCTCTAACTCACAGAGATCAACCTGGCTCTGCCTCCCAAGTGCTGGGATTAAAGTCGTGTGCCACCACCGCCCAGCTAATTTGAGTTTTAAGAGCTAGTTATAAACCTAAGCTATTGGCTGAGCTTTCATAATTAATAATACATTTCCATGTGGCTATTTGGGAGCTGGTTGGAAGGACAGAAAAATCCACCTACACAAACCTTTAGTAAATATTATGCTAAATAGGGAAAAACTGAAAACATTTCCTCTAAATTAAAGAATGGGCCAGGTGCACTTTATCTGACATTAGTCAATGCAGTCCTCAAAGTCTTAGTTAGAGCAATAAGTCAGGAGAAAGAATTAAAAGGATAAAAACAGTAAAGAAGTCAAATCCTTCCTGTCCCCAAATGGCAGAGTTTTAGACTTAAAAGACTCCAGAACTCCAGTAGAAAATGCTTATATCTGATACACACTCTTTAAAAAGTAGCAGGATCAATATACAAAATCAATATATAAAATTAGTTACTTTTTAATATATCAATAATAAACTTGACAAGAAAGAAATTAGTTTTTAGAAATCCCTTGCACAATAGCTTTACAAATGTATTTCACAATACACCTAGTGAAGGAGATGAAATGTTACCCTAAGATACTGGAAAAATTAAGCAAGACACTGAGAGACTGAAAAACCTCCAACACTCACAGATTGTCAGAGTTAATATGCTTTATTATCAAGAGAGATCTACAGAATCAATGCAATCTCTATTAAAGTTCCTTTAAAAATATTTTACTAATATTTTGAGAATTTCATACAATGTATTTTGATCATATCCGTGCCTCCATTCCCAACTCCTCCCAAATCCAACCTCCCTAACCACCAATTTGTGTTCTTTTTGTGTTAAACCAATCAAGTACAATTGTGCTGACTGAGTACTCTTGAACTTATGGTGGTCAGCGTATAAGGGACCATATCATTTAAGAAAACTAACTCTTCCTTTCCCTTCTGCTATCTATTGCCATTAGATCTTCAGCTAAGAAAGATGTCTACCTCTCCCTACTATGCTGAGATGAGCCCCAGCAGGTCTTATATGCTTTGCCACAACCACTGTGAGTTCATATGTTCAACTGGCCTGGTGTTTCCAGAAAACACTGTTACTTTGAAGTCTTCTACTGCCTTTGCCTCTTGTGAGCCACAAGGATCCTTGACACGTTTTAAGAGGAGATGTGATGTAGATGTTCATTTAGGGCTGAGAACTTTGCTGTTTATTATTTTCTTGACTGATTCTATATTTCTGTGTTAATCACTGTCTACTGAAAAGAGAATCTTCTCTGAGGAGTCTTGAAAGATGCACTAATCTATCAGTATAGTGATAAGGCATTTGTATTATTGGCATTGATAAGTAATAATTTCAATACTATGTAGCATACTAAGAGTTGTAGGTTCTTCCTTAGGGCCTATGACTTACTGAATCTCAGGCTTTTGACTATAATATAGTGCCAGGTATGGTTTTCATCTTGTGGAACAATACTTAAATTCAATCAGAAAGTGATTACTATCATAACACTTATGTTTTGCCCTGCTAATTATTACTGTAGCTCACAGGGTTCACAGGGAGATAATATTGATAATTACTTTTCTCCTCTGATAGTATTCATAGCCCCTTACAGCACTATGGAAGCTAGCCAGTGGGAAAGAAGCTTCCAATTCAATACCAGCATAATTTCTCCTTGTAATATGGCTCAAGTACATGAAATCTTCAGCAACAGGGTCTTATCATCAAGTTCCAGAGACTAACCATGAGCAATGTAATGTTTGAGGGTAACTGGGAAACTTTCAGAAGAAGAAACCCATTCCTGGCATTGGGCCTTTTTTTTTTTTTTTTTTTTTGCTAGTCTGTGGTTTCTAATAAGGGTACTATCTCTCTTACAGAGTAAACACCATTTAAACTTTTTTATATGTGTACATATGTATTTTAGGAAGCTTCTACAAAAAACACTGAAAAATCAAAGCAATCCTGAAACAAAAGAATAGTACTTGAGGCATCACAGTACCTAATCTCAAATTATACTACAGAGCCAAGTAACAAAAACAGCATGGTAAAGGCACACTAACACATATGTACACCAATGGAATAGAATAAGGGACATAGAAATAAAACCAAACAGTTATGTTAGAAGAGTCTCCTCAGCAAACTGGGCTGTAAAAACTGGATAGATGCAAGTAAAACAGTGTAACTAGGTTGATAGTCTCAGCCTATATAAAAATCCATTCAAAATTGACCAAATATCTTAATGTAGGACTTGTAATTCTTAGCTTGGTAGAAGAAAACACAGACAATATTTCAAGATATACTTCCAGGCAATGACTTTCTGAAAAGGACTCCAATAACATAGGAAAAAACCCCAATAACAGATAGATGGTATTATATAAAATTAAAAATGAGGCCATAACCAAAGTGAGAATACAGCTTACAGAATGGAAGAATTTTTTAGCATCTATAGTTTAGACAGCTGATTAATATTAAGGATATATGATGATCAGTAGTGATTAAGCACCTAATTATTCAATCAACAAATATGATAATGGGCTAAAAAGGCAGTTTCAAAGGAAGAAAGAAACATAAACAACAAATGTTTATACAAATTTAAAATATATTGAGATTTCATCTCACCCCATTAAGAATGACTATTATGAAGAAGATAAGCAATAATAAACGCTGGTGGTGGTGTAGAGGACTATGAATACAGATAGCAGGAATGCAAACTAGTGTAGCTGCTATAGAAACCAATCTGGTAGTTCTTCAAATACCAAAAATAAAACTACCATGTGACCCACAACACTTCTAGGTGCACACACAAAGGCCTTTAATCAGCACATCATAGTGACATCTGCATATTAATTTCATTGGTGTTCTATTCACAGAGACCAAGACATGTAACCAGCATAGGCATCCATCAAGAGTGGAATACTTAAAGAAAATATGGTACATGCAGATACTATGATTCTGCTCAAAGGGAATAGATGGAATTAGAGATGGAGTTAATTATGTTAAACAAAATAAGCCTAACCCAAAAAGACCAACAGTAAGTTTTCACACATATGCAGTATCTGAAGATAAATGGCAACTCTCCCATAAAAGTAGATGGAGAGAGATATAAAGACAGAGGGTTGGCTGAACAAGATTGTCACATTGTAACAGAAGGAGTGAGGAAGAGGACTAATTGGGAGGAAGTGGGTCAGAGGGACAAATGTGAATTAAATACAATTCTACATATATGAAAATGTGACCACAAAACCTATGACCTGCTGAATAGAAAAGAAATAAATGAGAAGAGCTATGAAAATTGAATAAACATTAGGATATCCACCATTAGTGCTCCAGACTAGAAACAGTGGAGGTTGGAATAGACTGTAGTCAGGCTGCATTCACTCACTCAACCAACACCTTATAAAATGCTTATGAGGCTGACGTTCTTCTAGTTAATGGAAATTCAGAGGAAACAAACACCAATAAATACTATATATTTTGTTTATAAACAAATATATATGTATAGCATATCTAGATAAAAACTGTAACAGGGTATGATATTTGTTATAAAAGTGCTATAAAGCATTAGAAAAAATGAAGTAAAAATAATTTTTTTTGGCCTAGAGAAGATAGAAAAACTTTCAGAAAAGGTAAGAGAATAAGTATCTTACCCAGTTCAGGAAGGGGCATGGAAGAGAGAGTTTATTCTAGACGAAAAGAAGAACAGAAGAAAAGGGATGGTTGTAGAGTGTGTTCAATACTCAAGTGTAGCATGAATCTTAAATGGTCTTATTCATAAGAACAAACCTGAACCAGGTATTGGGGTGAACACTGGAAGGTCAGAGAGACAGAACAAACCACAGCTAACCTCACCTGGCTAACATCTCAGCTGGTCTTGTTTCCTCAGACTGGAAGCTTCTGTGTCCTCATCCCAATGGCTCTCAGCTGAACTGCTGTTAGAAGCCTGAAAGCTTAACCAGACAAATGCTCAACCAGGCCAAATGCCTCTAGTTTCTGGTCCTCATGCCTTATATACCTTTCTGCTTCCTACCACCACTCCCTGGGATTAAAGGCTTGCTTTCTGGGATTAAAGGCGTGATGAGTCACCATGCCTGGCTGTATCCTTGAATACATGGATTTCTGCCTGTGGAATGCTAGGATTAAAGGCGTGTGCTACACTGCCTATCCTTTATGTTTAATATTGTGGCTGTTCTGTCTCTGACCCCAGATAAGTTTATTAGCATGCACACAATATTTGGGGGACTACAATACCACACTCAAGGGAAGATGCAAAGTGCCTTGTGATCGACAGAGGGTTCCAGGACCACACTTTCCAGGTAGGTTGAAAGATTTTTCAAAGTCAAGTTTGGAACTTGACTAGATGTAGAGTCACTCATAGGATGCTGAAGGAATTACTTGCTATTTCTTTTATTTTATTTTATTTTACAATATAATTCAACTTTACATATCAGCCATAGATTCTCCCATTCTCCCCCCTCCCGCCCCACCCCCCTCCCCCCGGCCCACCCCCATTTCCATTTCTCCTCCAGGGCAAAGACTCCCCCGAGGATTGAGATCAACCTGGTGGGCTCAGTCCAGGCAGGTCTAGTCCCCTCCTCCCAGGCTGAGCCAAGCGTCTCTGCTAAGCCCCAGGTTTCAAATACAGCCAATTCATGCACTGAGCACAGGACCGGGTCCAACTGCCTGGATGCCTCCCAGACAGGTCAAGCCGATCAACTGTCTCACCCATTCAGAGGGCCTGATCCAGTTGGGGACCCCTCAGTCATTGGTTCACAGTTCATGTGTTTCCATTCGTTTGGCCACTCGTCCCTGTATTCCATCCATCCCTGGTCCCAACAACTCTCGCTCACATAAACCCTCCTCCTTCTCGCCGATTGGACTCCCAGAGCTCCACCCGGGGCCTGACCATGGATATCTGCATCCAGTTCCCTCAGTCACTGGATGGGGTTTCTAGCACGACAATTAGGGTGTTTGGCCATCCTATCACCAGGGTAGGTCAGTTCGGGCTATTTCTCGACTATTGCCAGCAGTCTATTGTGGGGGCATCTTTGTGGATTTCTGTGGGCCTCTCTAGCACTTTGCTTCATCATGAGGTTTGCAGGCAAATGGATGGATCTAGAAAAAATCCTCCTGAGTGAGGTAACCCAGACTCAGAAAGACAAACATGGTATGTACCCACTAATAGGCGAATACTAGTTGTGGAACAAGGATGACTGGACTGCTACTCACAACACCAGGGAGGCTACCTGGAAAACAGGACCCCAAGAAAGACATGGGGATCGCCCAATGACAGAGAAATGGATGAGATCTACATAAACAGTCTAGGCATGAGTGGGGGTAATGAGGGGTGAGGGGTGAGGGAAAAAGAACTTGGGGGAGTGGGAGATCCCAACTGGATCAAGAACAGAGAGGGAACACAAGGAATGTTCATGGTAAATGAAGACTACTTGCTATTTCTTACACACTAATTGTATTCCACACTTAAATTTTCCTTTTGGATCTCCTCAATACCCCATTTAAACTTCAGGACACTGACCTATTATTGACATTTGTTAGACGTTATCTGCCTTCTCTTGGCTTGTTATGTTTCAAATTATCTTGGGGTGAGCCTTTATCTTTAAAGATTTGGTAATGACAATTCTTCCAATTCATTCTCATGCTTTAACCTGGTAAGTTCACAGGGAGAAGGTAAGTTACAAAAGGCATTGATACCATCATGAGGTCAGATTCTCTGTCATTCTTTCAACAAATGCTGAGCATCACCAGGTGTTGAACACACAGTGAGGAATGAGACATACCAAGCCCAAGCCTCTGCACTATGGAGGCAATTCTAGGGGAAATATTAGAAGAAACTTCTAGAAAGAGTGGTTCCTTGTGTACTTTAGAAACAGGAGATAATATATATTCTACGATGAGTAAATGAAGTCCCAAAGATGTAAAATACCTTTATAAAAGGCAAACAACAAAGACGAACTCCCTATCCTTTCAAATTTCCATGCTTTCATGCATAAAACTCTTCAATTTCACTGTAAGATTGCTTGTCTGTGGCAACTGAAGAAGGCTGATTAAGATTCCTTCCCTCTGTCAAAACTAATCCATTATTGAGTTTAATTTTCCTCAAGACTTTTAGTCGAGAAGTCTAATCAATAAATTAGCATTAAGCAGGGACATTTCACAATGATAAAAGGATGCATTTGCTAAGAGAATATAATGATTCTCCATATATATATTTAAAACATATATATATGCTTATGTGTGTACATATAGATAACAACAAAATTTCAAAACAGAAACAAAACTAACAGAAACAAAAAATCAAATAGAAACTAAAAGCATTGTTAGAATTTCGACATTCAGTATTGAAAGAGCAAGTATCCAAACAATTTAGGAAGAATACAGGGGACTTAATGAATATCAGCAAGCTTGTCTGAATTGACATTTGTAGAGCACTTTACAAAATAAAAGCAGAATACACACACACACACACACACACACACACACACACACACACACATTTCCATTCAGACTTTTGTTCCATGTAGGCCAAATGGTGTTGTACAGACAACTTATAATAAACTGAAGAAGATTAAAATTATATGATACATGTTTTACAATTTTTACCATGATACAATTAAACTAGAAATTAATAATAGAAAATTATTCACAAAATCCTTTTAAGTTTTAAGTTTAAACAATTTCTTAATAATGGATTATTTTAAATAGAAAGTAAAAGAGTGATTAGGAAATATTTGAAGTGAATAGAAATGAAAACACACCATCAAAATACGTGGCAGCTATATAACTAATCAGGTAATTCCAGGAAATTTGTAAACATTCAATGTTTTTATTATGGAAACAA